>BSBK01010197.1:360000-507500 GCA_027943335.1 Chamaecyparis obtusa | reverse complement strand
TTCTATGTTGTTCATACATTTCTAGATACATTGTTCATACATTTATATGTTGTGGACGCTGATATTTGATACATATGTTTAGATATAGACATTTACATGGACTCATTTTAGAAGCTTAATTTATCATGTATTAAGATGGCATATTTAAATTTAAACAAATGACATATATAAGTAATTTAAATATTGACCTACTAATTGTAAAATCAATGACATTTATATTTAAGAAATATATCACAATTAAATTTGTATATATATGAGCAATGTACTGAAACTAACACATGCCCCATATAAGGTCAATGAATGTTGAAAATATAGGTCTTCATTTCAAAGTGAATTCAATGTATATAACCAATGTATCTAAACTAATGATATATAACCAATGCATCTAAACTAATGACATCTATCTAAGTTGTATTGAAATCAATAGCATTTAAAAAATGTATCTCTACTAAATTTTCATATATAAGAAATGTATTTTAACTAACACATGACATATATAAGGTAATGATGGAATATGGATGAAGTGACTGAGAGGGGGGGTGAATCAGTCAACCATAAAACACTTAACAATTATTTCTTTCCAGATCCCTTAGGATATCTTAATGAATATTATCTATTTAACACTCGGTAAATAGATTGCAGTAACTTTGTAGATGCAAAAAGTATTAGTAAAATTATCTTTAGATATTCATCACCACTTGTATATGATTAAGATAACAATTAAGAACACAAGAGACACAAAATTTAATGTGGAAACCTAATATGGGAAAAACCACCAATGTATCTAGATACTGATTTTCACTTTTCTGAAGTGATGCCCGGTTGGAAGCCAACCCGGTAAAAGGTTACAAAACACACTGTTAGGTGTGACCTTGTTAGAGGATTTAATCACCCTGCTAGGAGTGGCCTGGTAAGAGGTCTTGAAAATAATTCAATGGAATTGTCACCTTGTTAGAGGATTTACAATATGGTTGTTAAACCAACTCGGTTAAGAGATTTAGAATTCACTGTTACAATGATAAGAAGGGAACAATGAAAATGACCTGTATAATAATGCAACTACCTTGCTGATTACAGATCTCTGTTCTACATAAGTGTGATCCTTCTTGATCGAATATATCTCTGCTGCTCCTCAAGGATATCTGATCATCCTTCACAGTTTCGCACACACCTTTCCTGTCTTTCTTCTATATATCTTCTGCTATAATTCTTTGTTTATTTTTCACATTTGACCTTTTATTTATATGATTTTAGATTTGTCAAATCGACATTACTTAGTATAACAGTTGGCTGATTTAAGCAAACTTTATTTGCAAAGATCCTTCAAGGGCTGACAGTGCTCGGTGACCATAACTTTCTACAATATTTTGCAGACCGAGGGAACTCGGTAAACACTGATAATCCTTCTTCTTTGATAACCGACTGAACTCAATAAATGCTAACTTTTCTTTGACAACTGACTGAACTCGGTAAACACTAAATTTTCTTTGATAACCGAGTGAACTTGGTACATGCTGATTTTTCTTTGATAACCGAGTGAACTCAGTAAGCACTAATTTTACTACTAGGCAAACCGACTGAGCTTGATAGGTACTAAATGTTGTGGACTATGACATTGTGTGACATCAGAGACAATACATAATTTGAGTAGCAATTTTCTTCAGACAATTGTTTCCAACAATCTCCCTCTTTGGCATTGATGGCAACACAATATGTCATAGCATAATAAATTTTGAAAGAATTAGCTCAGTTCAGATTCAAATCTCCCTCTGTCAGCAAACTTCCTTTTTCTTGAAAACTCTTCCTTTTGACTATTGAAAATTTCTTGAAGTAATAGCAAAGACATAGCAAACACTCCCTCTTTGACAACACATGCCAAAGACAATTCACATATTATCGGTGTAAACCAATGTACCTCAAGTATTGATTCATATGCAATGATTCCTTGAATATGCTGCATCAACATGTTGATTTTCAATCATGTTCTAGTTGATGCATCACTAAAACTTTATTTAGTGAGCCTCGGATAGGGGAATGACCCCTAACTTACCTCTTAGATACACAAATGCATCCTTAGGTAATGGTTTGGTTAAAATGTCTGCAATCTGCTCTTTTGTATGAATATATTCTAATCTAATTTCCTTGTCCTGCACCAATTCTCTGACAAAGTGATATTTAATAGCAATGTGCTTGGTTTTGGAATGCATTACTGGATTCTTTGAAATGTTTATTGCACTTGTATTGTCACAAAATATAACAAATGGTTCTTTGATTTCAACCTTCATACCTTGTAATAACTGTTTAAACCAAACAATATTTGAACAATTTACTACAGCAGCAACATATTCTGCTTCAGATGTGGATTGAGATGTGCAATTTTGCTTTTTGCTGGTCCAGGATACCAGTCTTTTTCCAAGAAAAAATGCTCCACCACTTGTACTTTTTCTATCATCAATGTTCCCTGCCCAATCAGCATCAGTAAACACTTTTAAGTCTAGATTGCCTCCAAATTTATACCACAAACCATATTCTTTAGTTCCTCTTAAGTACCTTAAGATTCTTTTGATTGCCATCATGTGATTTTCCTTAGGTTTTGCTGAGAATCTAGCTACTATACCGACTGCTAAGGCAATATCAGGTCTTGTATGTACTACATACTGCAATTTTCCAATCATAGATCGGTATAAGGTCTGATCTACTTCTTTTGAATCATCATCTTTGGTAAGTTTCAGTCCAGTACACATGGATGTACCAACTGGTTTTGAATCTTCCATACCAAACTTCTTAAGTATTTCCTTAATGTATTTAGGTTGAGTAATGTATATACCATTCTTGCTTTGCTGAATTTGAAGACCAACAAAGAATTTTATTAAACCAAACATAGACATTTCAAATTCTTTGTTCATCTACTCTAAAAATTCTTTGCACTGATCATCATTCCCTGTAAATATAGTATCATCTACAAATATTTATGCCAATACAATTTTGTCATCCGGTCCTTCTTTAATATACAGATTGCTGTTATCATTGGCTCTTTTGAAATTAATCTGAATTAGATAGTTATGGAGTCTTTCATACCATGCTCTAGGAGCTTGTTTCAAACCATACAATGCTTTGTGTAACCTGCAGACCATGTCTTTTTTATCTGGATCAACAAAACCTTCAGGTTGTTCAATGTAGACTTCTTCATCAAAAATTCCATTGAGAAATGCAGATTTTATATCCATCTGATATACCTTAAATCCTTTATGTGCTGCATAAGCAAGTAGAGTTCTTACACCTTCTAATCTTGCAACAAGAGAAAAAGTTTCACCATAATCTATACCTTCTTCTTGAGAAGAACCTTTACATACCAATCTAGCTTTGTTTCTAGATACTTGACCATCTTCATTCATCTTATTCCTGAATACCCATTTTGTTCCAATTACATTCTTATCTTTAGGTCTAGGTACAAGAGTCCATGTTTTGTTCTTTTTTATTTGTTCTAATTCTTCATTCATTGCTTCAATCCAACTTTCATTTTTCAATGCATCTTTGATATTTCTAGGTTCAAAATCAGTAAGCAGACATGTACCTTTTAGCTTGCTTCTTGTCATAGTACCATCTAATTTGTTTCCAATGATTTGATCTGGTGTATGATGTCTTCTGACATATTTGGCTAGTATAGGTTCCTTGCTTTTTGAATGATTCATGTTGTTGTCTTCTAGGATCTCTTCTTCAGGTTGCTCGGGCTCGGTAGATATTTGCTCGATAACTTCAGGCTGAGACTCGGTTTGAATTTCTTCCTGTGACTCAGTTTGAACTTCTTCCTGTGACTCAGTTTGAACTTCTTCCTATGACTCGGTTACTGTGCTAGGCTCGGTAGATATAGTTTCCTCATTGATAGTTGTGTCTGGCAGTGTTTCAGGTTCAATGTAAATGAATCTCCTGTAGTTCTCAGGTTCCCTTTTGCTTTCTTCTTCAGTCTTTTCTGCAAACTCATCAAATTTACATGTATACTTTCTACGACTTTGTGAGTAGACAAGTTCAGACATTTGTATGCCTTGCTTTTGCTAGAATATCCTAGGAATATTCCTTCATCACTTTTCACATCAAATTTATTTCTTCTGGATTCTTTTAAGATATAAAACTTGCTACCGAATACTTTCATGTAACTTACATTGGGTTTATAGCCATACCATAATTCATAAGGAGTTTTGAATGTGTCTTTCTTCAATTGTACTCGGTTCAAGGTATGAACTGCAGTGCTGATAGCTTCCTTCCAGTACTTTATAGCGATGTTCTTTTCTATCATTAGAGTCCTTGCACAATCCATAATAGATCTATTTCTTCTTTCTGCTATTCCATTCTGCTCAGGAGTTCTAGGAGCTGATACCTATCTTTTGATTCCTCTTTCAATGCAAAAGTTGTTAAAATCATGGGAGATGAATTCACCACCTCTATCTGATCTTAAGCATTTCAATCTTTTCCCTGTTTCCTTTTCCACTCTTGCCAAGTACCATTTGAACTTTTCAAATGCTTCTGATTTTTCTCTTAAATACATAACAGTCATCATTCTAGAATAATCATTAATGAAAAGAATAAAGAATTTATCTCCAGTATAGCTTTCTATTCCAATAGGTCCACATAAATCAATATGCACAATTTCCAAAATCTCTTTAGACTGATAGTTCTTACTCTTAAAACTAGTCTTACTCATTTTGCCAATCTGACAATTCTTACATAGACCAGTATCAGGTTTCTTCAAAGTAGGAATGCCTCTTACCTTCTTGAATTTGCTTATTTTTATCATGTTATCAAAATTCACATGACATAACCTTTTGTGCCATAGCCAACTTTCTTCAATTTGAGCAATAAAACATGAATATTCACTGAGATCAAGATAAAATAAGTTACCTTTTGTTTGTTTGCCTGATCCAATGAGTTTTCCTTTTCCATCCAGCAGTCTTGCTTGACTATTCATGAATTCAACCTTGAAACCAGTGTTGATTAGCTGTGCTACACTTAGAAGATTATGTTTTAGTCCTTCAACCCAATAAGCATTATCACATATGAGTTCTTTGGTTAATGAGATTCTTCCTTTTCCTTTTATACAACAAGGTTCATTGTTTCCAAATATTACATTGCCACTATCACAGTCTTCTAGGTATTCAAATTTTGTCTTGTCACCAGTCATGTGGTGTGAACATCCACTGTCTATTATCCATATATCATCTTTGCTTATATGAGAAATAAGTGCCATCTTATCTTCATCATCATCAGATTCATCTTTTATAGCAATAAAGACAATTTCTTCTTCACTATCATCAGAATCTTTAGCCATAAAACATGTTTTCTTACCTTTATCCTTGAATGATTTGAAATTCTTTTTGCCATAGTACTTGTGACGTTTCTTCTCTTCCTTGACCTGCTTGTTTGGGCACCTAGCTGCAATATGTCCAATTTCTTCACATGAAAAATAGATTAAAGGAGTTTTACCTTTATATTTACCTTTCCCTTTAGAGTACTTCTTTGCAAGTAATGCTTCTACAATTTCAAGATCACTATCAGAACTTTCTTCTGATACTTCTTCACTTTCTGACTGAACTTCTTTTATTTTCTTATTCTTCCTTAGTGAAACTTTGGCCTCAAATGCTGACTCAATATTTTTGGAATTTGGAACATAGTTGTCATAGTTGTCTAATTCAAAGGCTGTCAATCTTCCAACTAAAGCATCCAAAGTTATATTGTGGTTTGTTTCACATCTTCTTTCTTGAATAGCTGATACTCTTATTGCATAGATAGGGAGTAATATTCTGAGTACCTTACTTATAACAGTTTCATCAGAGATTGTTCCTCCAGAAGCTCTAATTGCACTAACACTTGCTTTGATCCTTTCAACATATTTTGCAATGTTTTCATCTTCTTTCATATTCATCTTGTCAAACTGTCCTCTTAGGCTTTCTGCTTTGGCTCTTTTCACATTTGCATCACCACCATATATTTTCTTCAGATTGATCCACATTTCATATGCAGTAGTGCATTCTTTAATTTCATCAAATTCTTCATAGCTGAGAGCTGATGCAATGTCTATCATCATGGTGTTATGATTCTTTTTCTCTGCAATGTCTTCAATAGTTAATGTGCCAGTAGGAACTGTGTATTCTTCATCAATGTATTTGCATCCTGAATCACCAATGGAAGCCAGATGAAGTCGCATGAGACCTTGCCATGCTAAAAAGTTATCTCTGTTGAGCTTTGGAATTTCCCTCTTGTAAGACATCCTGATCTTTAGCTTAGGTCCTTGAAACCCTTCCTGCAAGCACCAAAAGCTCTGATACCAATTGATGGAATATGGATAAAGTGACTGGGAGGGGGGGTGAATCAGTCAACCATAAAACACTTAAGAATTATTTCTTTCCAGATCCCTTAGGATATCTTAATGAATATTATCTGTTTAACACTCGGTAAATAGATTGCAGTAACTTTGTAGATGCAGAAAGTATTAGTAAAATTATCTTTAGATATTCATCACCACTTGTATATGATTAAGATAACAATTAAGAACACAAGAGACACAGAATTTAACATGGAAACCCAATATGGGAAAAACCACCAATGTATCTAGATACTGATTTTCACTTTTCTGAAGTGATGCCCGGTTAGAAGCCAACCCGGTAAAAGGTTACAAAACACACTGTTAGGTGTGACCTTGTTAGAGGATTTAATCACCCTGCTAGGAGTGGCCTAGTAAGAGGTCTTGAAAACAATTCAATTGAATTGCCACCTTGTTAGAGGATTTACAATATGGTTGTTAAACCAACTCGGTTAAGAGATTTAGAATTCACTGTTACAATGATAAGAAGGTAACAATGAAAATGACCTGTATAATAATGCAACTGCCTTGCTGATTACAGATCTCTGTTCTGCATAAGTGTGATCCTTCCTGATCGAATATATCTCTGCTGCTCCTCAAGCATATCTGATCATCCTTCACAGTTTTGCACACACCTTTCCTGTCTTTCTTCTATATATCTTCTGCTATAATTCTTTATTTATTTTTCACATTTGACCTTTTATTTATATGATTTTAGATTTGTCAAATCAACATTACTTAGTATAACAGTTGGCTGATTTAAGCAAACTTTATTTGGAAAGATCCTTCAAGGGCCGACAGTGCTCGGTGACCATAACTTTCTACAATCTTTTGCAGACCGAGGGAACTCGGTAAACACTGATAATCCTTCTTCTTCGATAACTGACTGAACTCGGTAAATGCTAACTTTTCTTTGACAACCGACTGAACTCAGTAAACACTGAATTTTCTTTGATAACCGAGTGAACTCGGTACATGCTGATTTTTCTTTGATAACCGAGTGAACTCGGTAAGCACTAATTTTACTGCCAGGTAGACCGACTGAGCTCGGTAGGTACTGAATGTTGCAGACTATGACATTGTGTGGCATCAAAGACAATACATAATTTGAGTAGCAATTTTCTTCAGACAATTGTTTCCAACAGGTAAATGTATATTGAAAATATAGGTCTTCACTTCAAAGTTAATTCAATGGTATATAACCTATGTATCTAAACTAATGACATATAATAAATGACATCTATCTAAGTTGCAAATTGAAATCAATGGCATATAACAAATATATCTCTACTAAATTTTCATATATAAGCCATTTATAAACAAAACCATTGAATCAATCATGCATATATATAGCTATATAAGAAAACCACTAAACCATCAAAATATAAAAGCATAAATATGATCCAAAAATATATATATCTAGTCCTAGTTCAAATTATATATGAGTTCAAACTCTAGTTCAAATATGAAAGTACAAGCTAAATTTTTTTTTAGCCTAAATCTCATCATACATATAGTATGGATCCTCTCTATCTTTTATTACCTCCAAAAAAATTTAATGTTCTTCAATAGGCAACCTCCACTTTTGGTTGCCACATCCTTTTTTTGGCAATGTCTCAAATTGTAACTTTGTCGCTATAACCAAGTGAATGTAATGTAGAACTCTTTGGCCAGGCATGTATTCAATAAATTGAACTCCATTTTTGTTGATCTTCATTTGCTGATAATAGGTGCCCTTAATAACAAATGAACCAATTGGATATGACTATCCATCACCATCTACAGTTACTTTTGGCAACTTGTATTTTGCTTTTGTGCATCTTAGTAGATAATAATCTACAACTTGTATATGCTCAAGATTCACAACCATGGAAAAAATATCACCTATAAAAGTGAATCGTGCATAAATTAAAAATATAAGTAAGATCTCTAAAATTTGAACATTGAAATCAAGTGATAAATTAAAATTAAATATAGTAACATGTATGTGCATACACCTATAAAAACCAAATACAAAACACGTTCATAATCAACTGAATATATAGGATCATGAAGTCTATGTCATTTTCATCATCTTCATAAGGAGGTCGTTTGATTAACTCTTTCATATCCCATTGTGAAACATGTCCATTTGCAATATTCTCAACACATCCACTACAAAAGCATGATTTATCTCTTACTTGAATCAATTGTGGTTTGTGGTGTCTTGAAGTCATCACTTGATGTAAACTTCTAATACCAACAATTTATTGACAATTGTAAGGATTAGATCAATCAATATATGTTACAAATATGAAATTGTTCGATAAACAATTGTGATAAAGGTGGAATGTGCACTTCATGATATTTTAAAAGAATTTGAGTTCATAATTTTTTACCTTTCACTTCCCAAAAATAATGTTTGTTGTATTTTGTGTCCCGAATAGCAAAATGAGTTTGAAACCATTTAACTATTTTAATTGAATTCTCTATCATGTTACCTACATAGAAGAAACTTATCAGTTTAAAGAAAATGAAAATTGAAGAATGTACTTACACATCAAACAATGAAGACCATTTGTACCTTCAAGTTCATGTTGTCAGAGTGCACACTTCACACATGCTCCTGCTCCATCGTGCTCTCCTTTTCCATGACCACTTTCAAAAAAGTTCCAAAGAAACTTAACATTTCATCTCGCATGCTGCATGGCTAACAAATTAAAGGCTTTTGTAGACTTAAATTGTCTTGCATGATAATGTTTTAGACACACATGTATAAATATTCATTTCTAATATAATTTAAAAAAATGAAATTATGTATATACTAGAATTTAATTAGATAATGTACTTACTTGCACAACTATCAATCCAAATCTAGTGTTGTGAAGAATTTATCCCGCAATTCGCAAGATCTTAAAAAAATATTCCAAAACAATGAGCCACATAGCTCCTATCATGCACCCTATCATTGATGATATAGAAATGAACCTCGATGATAATGCATTCATTTATATCAATTCTTTCTACCTCATCCAAATGTAATTGTGCATGTCTATAGGTCACTTGAAAAAATATTGCAAGTTGTTCAGAATGATAATATTAAGCTTGGAGCTCTGATTGAGGGGAAAACACATAGTTCTTAGAGAAATCTATAATTGAAAGAATACAACCAAGTGGAAAATTTTTTTTGGAATCACGAAATTGTTTAGCTTGCAATCGCACACCATGAAAATGTTGTATATGTGGATAAATCATAGCTTTAAATTTGTTCATAAACTCAAGATAGATAAATTCACTCTCCTTCAATGTAAGTTTTTTGGATTTCTCTTAGGTCTTGGTTTGGTATGTCTCATATTCAAATATCTTCTAGAAAACTAGCGTTGAAATATATATATTCTCAAATTTTAATGTAAATTTATGCAAATGTCCACAATCAATGCATTCACTTTTTATACACTGGATATTGAACTCATTTGAATCATCTGGTATATCACATAAAATGGACTTCACAAATTGTGTCATACTTCTAGGGACAATCGTATCTTGATTAAGTACTACCATAACATTTTTATATGATTGCAAGTATATATGGAGCTCAATATGATTTCAACAAAAATAAGTTTCATGAACCTTATTTATGCGTATTTCATACCAATCTCTTTATCTTTTAGCTTTAGAGTGTCCCTTCTATGGGAAGTAAGAGTTTAAGATCCAATATTCAATTACATGTGTTATTACATCTTCAAGAATTCTATCTTTTCAGGGAAGTCTACAAATATATACCCAATTCTTTTTAATGTTCAAATCTAACACATTTCTCTTCCTAATGTATCTTTGAACAATTCTTCTAGATACATTCAGTAATTCAAAAATTCCTTTAACATGTCTTCTATGTGTCAACTTCTTACTAGAAATCATAGTCATCAATGCTCTACAAGTAGCAATTGAATTAGGTCCTTGATCTATTTTATTAGCAAGATTCAATGCATTTTGTAAATTTTCAATTACTATTTCTTTTACTTTTCCTCATGTGCTTTTCTTATTATCAACACCCAACAACTCCAAAATTGGAGTCATTTCTCTTTTCCTTAATAACTTGGCAAACAATTGTGCTCTTACCACTAGAAAATTATCCTCAAAACATTCCTTCCACATGTTTTTGAGAGATTTAATTTAATAGTGCTTTCAAGTACCATGTGCTCAAATGTAATTTGACTGAAAAGAGAATCCTCATTCATCTCCATCAAAGTTTGCATTGTAGAAACAATATTTGTACCTCAACTACTACCAATTTCCTCCCCTACTTGAGTTACATCTTCTTCAACATCAATAGATTCTTCTTCAACATCGATCGGTTTCTCTTCATTATGTTTTGTATGATCTTTCATTGTGTCATCCCTTTTGTGATCATATTTCCTTAATCTATTCCTTTTATTTCCCATTGAACAAAGTATAGAAAGAAGATCTAGCTTTACTACTCCTTGATAAAAAGATCGCCTTCACACTTCTTCAAAAAAAAATGCATTCGTATTCCTTCTCAAAAATTTCGCTTTTGAACTCAAAACACTTCACTTATTAAAATAAAAGTAGTTTTCAGATTTAAAAAATTCTAAAAAACCACCTTTATTATATATGTGGTTGAAGGGGTAGGTCGATCACATGTCTGCTCGCGTCGGTGCCGACTCCTAAGGAGTTCGAATGAACTATTAGATGTGGCATGCCATGTGGTAGCCATACCCAAGTAATCTAGAAAATTGCTAAAGTTTCAACTTTTGCAGCTTCTTTCACTATGAAAAATTAAAAATTTCAAAAAAGTAAAAATAACTGTTGTAGAGCCCAGAATCAAAATTTGGGATATATGATTTTTATAGTATTTTGATAATAAAAATTTGATCAAATTTACTAAATAATGCAAGTGGGTGTATTAAGTTTTTAGAAGACATTGATTCTGAAAATTAAAAAGTTTAATAAATCAATTTAGAAAAATTTAAAAATTATATACAACACTAGAGGAGAGAGTTCTCTTCAAGAATATATAATATTTTTTTTTGGTAGGTGTAGTTTTGATAGGGGAAAGAAGGTGGGAGATGAAAACTATCGATTTCAGGTAAGTTCGGCTTGATTAGTTATAATAAAAAAAATATAGATAAAAAATAGTTCTTTCTTTTTTTTTGCACTATCTATACATGTCATCTAAAACATATTTTGAAATCGGTAGAAAAAACATTTTTTTACTCATAATTGTTTGGTTGGACGTGGACCACTTGATTTGTAGTATTTTTCAGCAAACAAAAAAATAGACTTTAAAAATTAAAAATACATATCAATTCTTGAATAATTTTTTATAAAAAAAAAATATATACATAAACTTCATGCAGTTTTACACATTGCATCAGTTTACATCATATTAAAATTTTTAATAGAAATATCACTTTTATGCCCTTGAAGTTGAATAATTTTGGTGTTGTTAGCCTTTTCCTTTATAAAAATGTGACAACTTATTGTGCTTTTACCCAGGTGACCCCATAATAGTGGGTTACACTTTTTTAGACATGCTGATTTTTTTTGAAATAACACATTTTTAATAAAATATGATGATTTAAGCCTTGAGAGGTTCAATTTGAAGGATTTAATTAGAAATATTTATATCAAAGCCTCTTAGATTAAAAAAAAAATGTATATAACATCTATACTCCTCATTCATACCTACAATGGAGTCTCCTTCGCACCTATTAAAATGCTAATAAAAAATCACTTCAAATTTATCTTTTGGAAGATCAAATGAAACCATTTGACAAACCTATCTATGTATTAAGGTACTACCAAGAATAATCTTTCCAATGATTATAATGTTAATATAGATTAAGTTTTTTATGACTTTGTATTTTTAGTTTTACTAAACATAGATATTTCAATGTATGTCTACCTTTATGTTTGACGCTTATGGAAAAATAGTAAATGAGAGAAAAAAAATTCTAAAAAATATCTACGCCCTAGGTATTGAAGTTCTCTTTCTATCAAAAAAAATAAAAATGAAATTAGACAAATACACGACAAGTTATAAGCTATGTAGTCAATGTATGTCAAAATTATAGTTTAGTCAACTTCAGACATTAATAAAATATGCAATAATCATGATAATGTCATTAAAAAAATTGTATGACCTCTGTATGGATGTTACAAAACTAAATTCGAAAGAAGCACATTGATATCTATTTTAGAAAAAAAGTTATGCTCTATGAAACCAAGTAACTCTTTTAAAATGACATTTTCTGCAACATACCAGTTTTCATGAGAGAAAGAAAAAATCATCCAAATCAATTAAAAAAAATAAAAAAAAATAAAAATTTAGAATCTAGATAGAAAATCCTAAAAGACTCTAATTTACTTCATCTTCTGATTTCAAATAGTTTAATGACAATATGTATCTGAATCTGAAAGTTTTTTTCAAAATGTAGAGTTCAGTGTCTGTTCAGGCAAAAAAGTGTAACCTACTATTGTGGGTTCACCCACCCATCAAAAAAGAATTCAACAATAAAGATATGATCATGATCAATTTTGTAGTACAATTTACTGATAGCAATACCTTTATTGAAACCAAGTTTCAACAAATACTTATCCAACCTTGTGTATTAGGCTCTAGTGGATTGTTTCAATCCATACAATGCTTTCTTCAATTGGAAAATCATGTAATTTTGATTAGTCAAAGGAAATCCATCAAGATTCTTAACATAAACTTCCTCTTCCAATTCTCCATTTAGAAATACAAATTTGACATCCATCTAATACATCTTAAAATATTTGTAAGTAACATATGCAAGAAACATTCTAACAACTTCAATTCTAGCAATAGGAGAAAATATCTCCTTAAAGTCAATACAATCCATCTATGAGTATCCCTTATAAACAAGTCTTTCTTTATTCCAAACCACTTCACCATCTTCATTCAATTTATTCCTGAATACCCATTTAGTTCCGATTACATTCTTGTCTTTAGGTTTGGGAACTAGGATCCATGTCTTGTTCTTTTCAATTTGTTCCAATTCTTCTCCCATAGCTTTAATCCAACTTTCATCTTTTCATGCTTCACCAACATCCTTAGGATCAATCTTAGAAATCAAACAAATTTGATCTCTACATCTAGCAAGTCTTCCTCTAGTATGAACACCTTGATTCCTATCACCAATAATACAATTTTTAAAATGATTTATCCTTACATACCTTGGAGTCTTTTGATTTTCATTTTTATCTCTTGTGTCTCCACTTCTTGCTCATTTGAAACTTATTCATCTTGATCTACCAAACCATTCTGATTATGATTATGATTTTGTGCTTGCATTTCTTGATTGTCTACTTCACCATCCGATTCATATTTGTAAGATCTAGCTGGTTTCTAATAACTTTCATCCACTTTAACATTAGAAATTTCAATTATCTTTCTCAATCTATTATTATAACACTTTTATGTTTTTATCTTTGTAGAATATCCAAGAAAGATACCTTCATCACATATAGGATAAAATTTCCCTAAATATTCATCTCTTTTTTCATTATAAATTTTTTCCCTTACTATGTGATTTAAATTTTGACATCCTCCAAGGATCCCTACTCCACCTATATACAAAGGGCTAGATAGGTGCATTCTTGTTCTTCTTCCCCTCTCTTTTTGAAGTTGTTATCTTCGTTCATGACACTCTTCTTGAAGGTATATGAAGATCTCTTTCTTTCAAGGGTCTCTTCTTATAAGAAACATATCCTTTCATAATTTATCTATTTTCTTATCTTACAAGGATAAACACTCTTCACTAAGTTTATGGCCTACATTATTGTTAAAGGAGATCTCCTTATTGCTAGAAGTAGTTATCCTTGATTCTCTTCCATATGATATCTATGGCTACATAGACATCATAAGGAGGGGGAATACATATTTCCTCTTTGTACTATAGTTTAAGTTTTATGCACTTTTACTTTTACATTGTTACATGCCACTCGCTAGTAGCTATTAGTGACACCTCTCCATCCCAGGGAAAAACATTTTTATTTTTACATTTTTACATTTTCCACTCCCTAGCAGGTATTAGTGATACTTCACCATCCCAGGGAAACACACACACATAACACACAAATACATGTTCACTTCATGGTGATACCAAGGAATTGATCCACAAAGGGGGCACACACACATACATGCATGCGAAAGGCACCGACAGGTGCACATGATTGTCTACTGGGCACACAAACTTGCTAGACCATTTGATCCTTCCTTTTTCTTTGTTTTTTAGGATTGAATATCAGACACATAAACCTATTAGAATATCCAATCCTCCCTTGTTGTGACCCATAGTAAGGCATACAAACCTTACTAGGAAATACTCTCTCTCTCTGTCTCTCTGTCTCTCTATCTCTATCTCTCTCTCTCTCTCTTCATGCTTTCATGTAGAAAGATAGAATCATGATGGATGTAATCCTTTTTGGTGCTCTTGGCTTTCCTATGTGATCCCTTATGCTTTGTAATAGCCTTCCAAATATTATATTGGTGGGTGAGATATTTCTTCAGCTGAGGTTTCTTTCACTAGTTGATTTGGGTTTTTGTAGTAACCCATTTGGAGACTTTTTTTTTTGTTTGGTACTTTTTTACTTTGTTTTATTTTTCTTTAATTTTTTGTGTTCTTATGCATGGGAATGGATTTAGGATCCTAGGTTTGGGTGATTACATCCTTAAACTTGGTGATGTTCTATCTCATTGTGACATTATCTCTCTCTTCTCTTTCCTTTATCGAGTGTATCACTTGCCTCATACTCCTACTAAAGTGGGGGATAAATGTACCATCTTAAAATGGACACACTACATTTTAAGACCTTTTAGCCCTCCTTAATGTGGTTTTGGTCTCTCTCATTCCTGGGTCATCTCTCATTTTCTGGCATGGTACTTTTGTTAAGCATGAATGTTGAATATGTCCTATGGGGGAGTATTCTAGTAGTTGTGTAGAATTTGCATGTTGTATTCATGACAGTATTTTGCATTGATGTCAACACATTGATTATACTGGAGATTAGCAGAGAAGTAGGTAGATTTGAATTAGCGCACATGGATAATTTCAACTAAAGTTATGCAGAGTTGAGGACATGTTCCTTCTAGTGTCCTAATATCATGGTTAAGACCATGTACAAAAATTCAATTATTTGTGTCAGTTATGGGTAATTTAGTGGAAAGTATATTCTGTTAGTGTTCCTTAGAAGCAGTTTGTAATAATTGGATTATATCTCTTAACAGGGATAGAATTTGGACATGCAAAGTTATAAAAAGGTTGAAGACATTTCGAACGTAACCTAGATGAGTCAGCATAGTTAGAGGTTTCATGTGTGGAGACTTATTAAGTATGTGAGCCAAAAAATTTATGTGGTTATGGATATATTATGTAACGTATAATATTTTATATTTTTTAATTGGTTAAGCCTAATTGGCCAATTCAATTATGAAATATTGTGCATGGTATAAAGGAAGGATTATTTTCCTTAATTGTAAGTGTGGATGACATGAGAAGTATATGATGCGAAAGTGAAACAATGATTGATGTATGATGAAAAGTGAGAAGATCTAGTAGTGAGATCTGGTGAAGCATTTGGTGCGGTTTTGGCATAGTCAAAAGAGAGAAGATAAGTTGTTGAGATTAGTAATTATTGGTATTATTTTGTTTAGATAATATAGAGATTAGTTGGATAGTGTGTTCATTGATCTTTCCCTTGCAGCTATTTGGACAGTGAGTCCTTCTACCTTCCTTAACTCCTAACAGGGTTAGAATATTCTCACATGGATTCAAAGTCTCCTAATAGGGACTAATATGTACTGAATGTAATTCATAAGACTCCTTACAGAGTCCATCCTGTCATAAGGAATTTTCATATTAGTACATATTTTGTGGGTACCATCCCCATCAGGGTTTACTCTCTGATCAAGAGGGTCCCTAGTTAACATATATGGTGTCATTGTGTATTATTATCTTTCTATGGTTCTTGTTTATGTTGATTACATGTTTCAAATTTAATATGGTTGATAGAAGTTGTTTTTATCAGATAACTAATTCATCCCCCCCTCTTAGTTATCTTGGTGGACTTTACTTTCTAACAATTTGTATCAAAGCAGAAGGTCCTTGAAGGAAAATTTTAATAGCTTAAGGAGATCTATGTTGAGTCATTTTAGAAAAGAAAGTCTTAAGTTTGATGGAGTTAACTATGATAGATGGAAAGAAAAGATGAAGACATGTCTACTATGTTTATGACCAGGATATTGGTTGATTACAAATATTGACAAGACTACCATTGAGGAAGACAAAATTGAAGACTTCACTGAGAAAGAAAGAGATTTATTTATGTGTAACATGATTTCTAGAGAAGCACTTTTGTCAGCTCTTCCTAAGAATGAATACAGTTAGGTAAAAACCCTAAATACATCTCATGAGATTTGGTTAGCTTTGGAATCTAATTTTTAAGGTGATAAACATGCTAAGAGAATCAGATTAAAAAATTGGATATGTTTATTTCAAGAAGCAAAGATGATGGAAGATGAATCTGTTAGAAGTTATATTGGTAGAATATTAGAGATTGTTTCAGGTATCAAAGCTTGTGAAGGAAATAAGACTGAAGATGAAATCATATGGAAGATCTTGAAAAATCTAACCCTATTGTTTAATCACACAACATAGATGATTGAACAAGTCATACCTTGTGTTGAGAAATTCACCAGAGAGACTCTTCTTAGAAGATTAGAAGCAACAAAGATAGCTTTGAGACAATCTAGAGATTTTCCTGAAATTGAAACTGCATTCAGTGCACTTAGTGTTTGCCCTACTTTATCAAGAAGTGAAAATGTCAGTAGAGACTATGCTAATAGTAGCATATCTAAGAAAGAAGAAGACAAAAAGATTGAAGAAGGAATTGCCTTGCTTGTAAAAAGAGAACCAAAAGGTAAGAAAATCTTTAAATATTGGACATGTCAAGAATATGGTCATTTTGCATTTAAGTGTCCTAAGAGAGTGAAGAAATACAAGAAAAACTTTAAGCCTAGAAGACCTAAAGAATGTTATTATGGTAATGATGAAGAATTTGAAGCTAGCATTGAGAAATTTGTAAGTGAAAGTGATAATGAAAGTGACGACATAGGATTTTTTGCAATAAAAGAAGAAAACTCTAAAACTGAAGTTAAAGAAGAAAAAGCTTTAGTATCTCAAGTTGAAAATAAAACTAATTGGATCATAGATAGTGGTTGTTCACATCATATGACTGGCGCTATGAATAAGTTTATAAAGTTTAATAATTATGACGGAGGAATTTTTAGAGTTGGAAACAATGCACCTTTCCAAATAAAAGGAATAGGATCTATTACTCTTGATGGAAAGACTAACACTGATTATGTTTACTTTGTGAATGGATTGAAACATAATATTTTAAGTGTTGGATAGCTATTTGAAAAGGGATATCAAGTTTGGTTTACTGAGAATACTTGTGTGATCAAGGATAAGAATGGTAAGATGATTGGAATAGGAGTAAGTACTAGAGGTAATGTATTTTAGTTGAATCCTACTGAGATGACATGTATGATTTCTATAGTTGATGATAGTTGGTTATGGCACAAAAGGTTTTGTCACATAAACTTTGATAACATTGTGAAAGCAAGTACCACATTTGTAGTAAGAGATTTTCCTAAAATTGTGAAACCTACTAACATGGTATGCAAGGAATGTGTTATGGAAAAGCAGAAAAGTTCTTTTCCCAGTAAGAAGTTCACCACAACAACAAAATTGGAGATTGTTCATAGAGATCTAAGTAGTCCTACAAGAACTAGAGGATTCTACAGTAAAAGATATTTTATTATTCTTGTTGATGATTTTACTAGAATGATGTGGGTATCATTTCTTAAAGAAAAATCAAAAGCATTTGATAAGTTTAGATTGCTTAAGAACAAAGTTGAGAATGAATCAGGAATGAATATTAAATGTTTAAGATCTGATAGAGGTGGAGAATTTACTTCAAAAGAGTTTAATACTTTTTGTGATGTTAATGGCATTAAGAGACAACTTTCAGCCCCTAAAACACCTAAGAAAAATGGTATTGTTGAAAGAAGAAATAGATCCGTAACCAAGGAAACAAGAGCTATGTTGTTTGAGAATGATGTATCAAAGACATTCTGGAGAGAAGCAGTGAATACAAAAATGTATACAATGAATAGAGTACAGATCAGAGAAGATACAAATAAGACTTCTTATGAATTATGGTTTGGACATACACCATCAGTAGGATATTTCAAAATTTTTGGAAGTAAGTGTTATATTAAGAGAGATGATGATATTGGTAAGTTTGATCTGAGAAGTGATGAAGGTATGTTTCTTGGTTATTCATTTAAAATCAAAGCTTATAGATGTTTTAATAAGAGAACTAAGACTATTGTTAAGAGTGAAAATGTTAAAGTGGATGAAAAATTCAGAATTCAAGAAAGAATACTTGATTATGATTCAGATGAAGAAGTCTATCCTAAAATTGATCAAGAAAATATTGAGTTATTTTATGAAACTGCCAATGATTTGCAAAATGAGATTCATGTTGAGGAATCAAGAGAAGAACTGAGAGGAGAACCTATAATTAAAGAAATAATTGAGACAATAACACCTCATAAGGATTTGATAAGGAATCATCTTGTTGATCAAATTATTGGGAGCAAAGAAAAAAGATTTATGACAAGATACAAGGTACAAGAAGAACTATGTTTGATTTATCAAATTGAACCTAAGACTAATGATGAAGCTTGTAAAGATAAAAATTGGATTCAAGCAATGAAGGAAGAATAAGAATAGATTGAAAAGAACAATACTTGGGAATTGATTCCTAGACCTAAGGACAAAAATGTTATAGGAACTAAATGGGTTTTTACAAACAAGATGAATGAACAAGGTGAAGTTGTAAGAAAAAAAGCAAGATTGGTATGTAAATGATACTCACAAAAAGAAGGTATTGATTATGAAGTGTATCATCTTAAAATGGAAGCACTTCCATCTTGATAGGTTTAGCACCCTCTTTTAATGCATTTATCATGATAGACTTGCATTTAGGATGCATTCTGCAGTTGATTCTGTAACGCCCCGCCAGGCAACCCCAGAGGACAAGACATAAAACCTCTATAAAATGAAAGTAGTGAATTTTTTATTTATTTATTTATTTATTTTAACTAGAATAATATTCATCATTACACTTCATATTTCTAAAAGAAGAAATAATTTTCTACTACTTGAATGTAAGATTTATACAACTTAAGTCCTCCCGGGTTCCCTAACGTCGCTACCTAAGCAACATCATATAAACCATTTACATGCATAAGATATTCACGGAATCATGAGCTTAAAAGATTTACATTCATTTTAATGCACCAAGTTAAATGTCCCTAACTTATTTCTTTTATTAAACATAGGTTAATCATCCAACATCATTATTCCTTTTATCAACTCATTCTATAAATTCATATTGATTTCATCTACATCTACTATCCTTTATATCACTTTTCTCTAATAATTTAGGTAAGAGATTAATATTCATTAAGGTAGGCATTATCCTAGGTATTTCATTAACATGAACCAAGTATTAACATTATAATCAAGTTACTATTTTATTGCATTGTTTGATAACCATTCATTGTTAATAATTCCAATCACTAACCTATCATTTCTCAATAATTTCCTTGGATCCTTTCATCAAGAGAGAATACATTATTTTTGTGATACATCATTATATATAACTATATTTAAGATTATTTCCTTTACATATGGACAACATAAGAGGATAGGAGAAATAACATAAACACTTTCTTTTAATGCTAGTAACATGTCCAATATTCCACATTATTTTTCATTTCTTTTACCTAGAACTACCCATTCCCTTATGCATTGCTTTGAATTGAGATTACATCAATACTACAAGACTCCATTTAGGAGATTAAAAATTACATGAATTCAAATACATAAGTACATCTCAACATATTAAAATATCCAATAAGAAATCTTCAACTGCAGATCTGGAAAGGAATATGTGCTAGGATCATCCAGAGAATCACGAACAATACTTCAATATAAATATTAACCACCCAACCACGTGGAACCAATAGGCCCACTCCCCTGAGCTAGGAGATAGAACCAAAGGCCCATACAAGAGGTAACAACTAGAAAATTCCTAAGGTGGTGATAAAAGTTTCCCAAAGTCACAACAAAAAAAGAAAAGACAAGAAGACCACAAGGAATACCAGAGGCATGATCAAATTTGATAGAGACTCTAAGCTACAAGCTAGGTGAGTGTCATTGCATAGCCCTCACCCCTTGGTTTATCCTGGTACTAGCCACTCTTGGCCCCGGTCCCCAAGTAGGCACATGCGGAACCGAATGCCTCTTGTACAAACAAGGTCATTCAGTTGTACCTACGCATAGGTACCTTCTCCCACTCCCATCCTTATTCTTTACTAGCACTAAAGGCATGGGCGAGGCACAATTAATCTTGATTAATGTGTAATTTCCCATTCCAATAATCTCCCATTCCCAATTCATTTATTTAGGTTATCACTTGATTAAATAACTCATAGTAGGTTATCCTGGTACTAGCCACTTAGGGCCCCGGCCCCTCACTATGAGCCACTCACCTAGTGTACTTAGGTTCCCTAAAATACATATAAAAATCATAAGAATATAATAGATTCATCATCAAGAATTCATATCAATTCCATAACAACATTTGATTGAGTTTAGGAAAACATATGTTGTCCCTAGTCCACTTGACAACCCTCAACCCAATATGGCATTCAGAATGTTCCAAACATATAAGAAGACATCCAAGTGATATTATAAACATATTCAGAGTATACATAGATCCAATTAACCAAAAAAAAATTCTAATAGCCTCTGGTAACCATACAAAACCTTAAAACTTAATGATGTTCTTAAATTGAATTATTTCAAGCAAGGATTAAATGCAAAGAATAGTCATCATAGAACAGTCATCCATATCTTCCACAAAACATAAAATAAAAGAAATCTCTTCAGTGGATATTTAGATAACATAATTATGGACTCTCAATTTTATTTTTAGGAAGATCCAAGGGTGGGAAAGAAAGTTATGACTTCTGGTTTAAAACAGAAAATTCTGGTTAGGGTTCAGACCTGCCTTCACTAAAACGGTTGTAATTTTTACAAAACATAATTAAAATTCACCAAACCAATTGGAAATGAAAGATAAGACTTAAGAGAATCTTTGATATCAAATTTAGACTTTTATATAATCATATCAGCCTGTAGTATACGAATACATTTGACAGAAAATTCAGAATCAAGAATGGACAGGCATAGTCTGCCAAAATGTCAAAAATAAGGCATTAATTCGACCCTAAAAATAAAATCAAAGAGATACCCATTTGAGATCTGTGAATTTTACTTCCAGAAAATTAATTTAGTAAAACCATAGATACAATTTAAATTGTTATAATAACAGATCTCAAAAAATGGGTTGCTAAAAACCCTAGGAAAACACATGCCAATTCTTACAAACAAAAACTCAAAACTTTAAAATAACCATACAAATGAAAAGTAAAGATATAATAAATAATGATAATATATAAATAGATCTATAATCTATCAGATACATCAAGTAACTAAAATATTCAATCCATACCTCATGTCCTACGAAGGTTGAATCGAAGAAGGAAGGAAACAAAAGAGAAGACAAATCCAAACTTGAGATGCATCTTTCAAACCCTATCCACTTTCAGAAATCTCCATGAAAGAAAGAAATAATTCCACAGCAAAGAATCCCTCTCTCAACTATTGAAATTCTCACAAAAATGTCTCTCTCCCAAAAGCAAAGATAACCAAAAATTCTTAAAGACATGCTTACAAACTCTCCTTCACATTTCCAAGTTTTCTCTCCAAAATCTCCATGAAAAGTAAGGCCATCCTCTCCTCAATGCTTCAGCCCCAAAATCCCCCCCCTTAAAATGAGAAAGTAGTGCATATAAATAGATTTCCAAAGGTTGAGAGGAAAAGTAACCAACTCCCAACTAACTCTTAACTAAAGGGTATTATAAAATAACTTAATATCATACAACTATATTACTCAAATATACAATAAAAGATTATTTGTATTCATTCATACACATATGTAATATTATCCTAACATATATGCATATGCCATCATTAATTACATCAATATCTATATATATAACCTATCCTCATTATTAATAATTAACAATTGAGAATAATATACCTCGCATTATTTAATATTTAATTATTAATAATATTATACTTTACATTAATCCCAAAATATACACCATCAACAATATCTACAATAATTAACATATAATCACATATAAATTATATATATATAAATACATATATGTGTGCACCCATATATATATTTCCATATATATATATATATATATATATATATATATATATATATATATATATATATATATATTTATATTTATATAGATACATGCCAAATACCAAACACTATAATCTATAAGATTATGAAGTAATAGATCACAATATTATTACCTATTTATAATTACTATAGGATATAACACTGAGGTAGAATAAAATCACATGCCTCAAAATAAATCTAATCATCCAAAGAGGCCATACAAATCATCTATGGAACATATCGAGAAAACCATAAGATCAAACAAGGTCAACCAAAGTCAACAAGGAAAGTCAAGCCAAACTCCTGAAACACAACATAGAAAGATTAACTAAGAATCATACCAAGAAGGAGAAATAAATAAAATGAGTAAACAAATCATACAACCAAATGAATTCAAGTGGTCACAAGGCACTAACTACAACCATGCCCAACCGGGTGCGTTGGATCTGGGTTTTTGACCCAAAGGTTGACTGACAAAGAAGGAACCCTAATATTCCCAAATTGGAATAATGACAAAGAAAGACTCATGTAGGGGCCTTAGTACTATCTCCATAACAACAACCATTGAGGATTTGAGGGCATGCTCAGACCTGTGAAGCCAGGTGAAGTCAATGCCCGGTACCTGCAAGCCTGCATCACAAAGAAGAAATACATATGCACGGATATACATATAAAAGAAAACATTGCAGACAGATGACCAGGATCAATACATCATGTGGACCTCAGCTATGTGAGTAACTACGACTTCATCCTGAATCATGAAAACACATCATGTATATATATACACTCAAAGCATGTAGCATCATCATAATGAAGATTAAAATCTCAAGCATTGTGTTAGTCTCTTATCAATACTAATAATAAATTAACATAATCAAATCATCAAGTGAGATACAAGATTCATCCAAGGTAACCTTAATAGAAGAAAATATAAATAACCACTTATATATATCTATCAAGTACATATCATATAACATCCTAACTATGTTCATAAAGGTCTTGTAGGTACTCAATACATACATGAAGATAAATACATACAAAAATGATACCTTTAGATAGTATGTCTGATATTAGAATCATTGAGTACTAGCTTATGAAATTATTATAAACAACTATAGGAATAGATCAAACAAGTATCATGTACAACTTAAGCTGTAAGAAAACATCAAAGGATCTTAATTCTTTCAAAAACACAACTTATATTAGGGTTAGAGGGGTATTATAGATTCCTTCATTCTAGGTGAAATTAGGGTTAGGATCCCAAGGATTCTCCTTAATTTCCCTCTTCCATGGCTCTATTTTCTAGGTAGAACTTAGAAATAGGTCCTCCTGGCCTTCATTATAATCATCATAGGATTTTGTGCCTCTCCTTGGGACTCTTCCCTATTATGACATCATTTTTAGGTCTTCAGACATCTCTGAGACCTCCTATTTTTTATTTTGGTAGGATCTAGACCCCTAGGTCAAGGATGATGTCATCCCTAACCTAGGTCAGGGTCTAGCTCATCCTTGACCTAGGTTAGAGACAAGTTCATCCTTGAACTCCTTCAGGATTTGATTCCCCTTTTCAAATTTGGTGGTGGAGGGCCCTGAAATCAATCTCAGGCCTTCGAATCCAGATGCGGAAGGGTTTTAATTTTAAATTAATTTAATTATTTTCCCTCCTTAGTTGGTTATTGTGATTGGACCATAATTTGAGGTGAAATTTGAATTATGGGTCCTCACATTACTCTAGGATCCTCACCTTGAAACCTCTATATAAAGACTCTTATTTGCCTTCATTTACATAGTCACAAGACAAGTGAGCACAAGCAAGATCAAGTGGACACATAATTGATTCAAGCAAGAAAGTGATGGTGAAATGAAGAAGCAATATTGCAAGAGGATGATATAGAAGATCAAGCCATTGTTGATATCAAGCATTTTTGTGAGCACACCATTGTGAACATCTATTTGGAGCAAGAGAGATCCTTTCTTCCTTGATCCACCATTATCAACATTCAAGCATGGGGTAGCAATTATGGATTATGAGTTTGGTAGGAGTACTTTAGCCTTGGGGGCTTGGTATGCTTTCTTATCTTATTCAAATCTATGCATTGCTTTCTCATACATATTCATACTAGGGTTTCAATCTAGAGGATTAGATCTTGGCATTACACTTTCGATACACACACACATTCTATTACTATCGGCTATTTGTGGAGGTGGAGATCACCAAAATGGGGGTTTGAATAAGGCAAAACCCTATATAGCCACCCTGAAACACCATTTTTAGATATCTACAGTAATTGTTTCAAGAATTGGAGTGCAGATATGAATACCCTTTTAGGCGAACTTACGAGATCCATGAACATATTTTTTATCAGAGCTATTTTGTGTCAAGGATGACCTACACTGGGGGGTAGGATGCTACCCTAGGGTAAGACCTTGCCCCGCTATTTGGGTCAAGGACAACCTACTTCCAGAAAGACAAAAGTTTTCTAGGTTTTCTCTGTTACAATTTTTTGGTCGTGGATCGGGTTGTAGAATTCTGAGACTGTGCATAGGCTTCAAAAAATAGGTATTTCCAGATTTTTTCATTTATGAGGTATGTATCTTATCTTGACTGATTTTCAAGCATTTATAGATTTACTTTACTTATCCAATTCCAATTCAAAACATTACAAATGAATAGTGAGGAATGTTAGATGCATTGTTAAAGCTCCATTTTTCACCTATTCATGAAGAAACATTTGCACCTGTTGCAAGAATTGAAGCAGTGAGAATGCTTTTGGCCTATGCAGCTTATAAGAAATTCAAAGTGTATCAGATGGATGTGAAGTCAACATTTATAAATGGAGAATTGGAAGAAGAATTCTACATTGAGAATTTGGATGATTTTCCTTTGACTCAAGAAGGATACATGGTATGTAAACCGAAAAAGTCTTATATGGACTAAAACAAGCACCTAGGACTTGGTATGCAAGATTAGATAAATATTTGGTAAAATTGGGATTTTCTAAAAGCACCGCAGATAGTAATTTATATCTAAAAGAAATAGAGAATGGTTTATTGATTGTAGTTATTTTTGTTGATGATATAATCTTTGCAAGTGAAGATGAAGTGATTGATAAATATTCTGATGAAATGAAGACATAATTTGAGATGAGCATGATTGGAGAAATGAAATTTTTCCTAGGATAACAAATTGTGCAGAACAATGATGCTATTTTCTTATCTCAGACTAAGTATCTGAAAGACTTATTGCAAAGATTTGGTTTGTAAAATTGTAATCTTGTTGGTACACCTTGTATGCACCCTAAAATGGTCGCCTAGACTTTGGGCCCCCATTCATCAATTTATCAATTTCTTGAATCAATGCTTTGCAATATTTTCAATTCAAATCAATTTCCTTAATCAAATTGTAATTAATTCAATTATTTTAATATTTTCTAAGGTTTGATCATTTTATCCTAGGCCTCATTTAATTAAAAGAAAACTTCCCTTTTAACCTAATAAATCATCTTATTAAAATAAAATTCCTCTTTTAATAAAATCCCCACTTAAATTTCTCTTTGTGTTGAAAAAGGAAATAAATAAATAAATAAAAATCCCTTTTTCTCTCCACTCTGAATGCACATACTTTTAAGTGGTGGGCCTTTTTCATCTTTTTGCCTCTTAAATAATCTTGAGCACATGGATCAACCAAGATTTAATCTCCACCATTGCTCATTTCTTTTTGCCTCTTAATCTTGACCGTCTTCTTTCCTTTATAAGCAACCCTCTCCTTCTCATTTAGAGATAGAAGATTTTAAGTATTGTTATGCTGTAGGTTTGGAGAACAACTTTGGAGAAGATTCTTGAGCACTTGAGCTTGGATATTGCAACTTCTCTTTTCTTGTCTTCTTCTCTCATGCTCCATGGAAATCTATTTAGATTAATATTGCACTTGCATATTAGATTAGATTCATATTTCCTTTCATATAATAATCTTGCATAAGCATTTCCTTTCATAGATTAGTTTGCTTTCATGCATGTTATCATATAGAATAGCTTTAATTTTTATTTGCATGCATACTTGATGATCATGGAGACTAGCATTCTTGCTTTTCCTGTTGGAATCTCTCATTTTACGGTGTACTTGCATGGGCACAAACTAGGTCTAAGCTAAGGGGCTTCATTATAAACCCTTGCACTCCATGAATAGAGAGCTATGAGTCACCATTTAAAACATCATTCTTGAGAAATCTTGGATTTAATGACTCATAAAAGTGTGTCAACATTTTAGCACACACACCTATGGTAACTGGACATAAGCTATCTAGCAAAGATGAGGCTCCTACACATATCCATGATTGGAGGTTTGAAATATTTAACTCATACAAGACCAGATATATCACATGCAGTTGGTATTGTTGTGAGATTTCAAGCGGATCCTAAGGAATCATATTATGCAGTAGTAAAGAGAATATTATGATATTTAAAAGGTACAACTAATTATGGGTTATGGTATGATAAATCAAATGATTTTACCATATGTGCATATACAGATGCGGATTGGGGAGGTAGTGTGGATGAAAAAAAGAGTACAAGTGGTGGAGCATTTTTTCTTGGAGGAAGATTAGTTTCTTGGCTAAGCAAGAAATATAATTATATCTCACAAAGTACATTAGAAGTAGAATATGTAGCAGCAAAAAATAATTATAATTAGATAATATGGATGAAACAAATGTTGAAGGATATTGGAATCAAGTTCAATAAGCCTATTATCATACACTATGATAACACAAGTACACTAAGTATGTCTAAGAATCTTGTGTTACATTCTAAAACAAAACATATAGAGATCAAGTATCATGTTGTAAGAGAGAAAATTGCAGAGAAAGAAGTCTGACTTGAGTATATCAGTACAAAGGAGAAGATTGCAAATATATTTACAAAGCACTTACCTAAAGATACATTTGAGTATTTGAGAGGTATTCTTGGGTTCATGCCCCAACCTACTTTTGAGTAGTGATGCAGAAAGTCGCATCATTCTAGTGGTATAGAGAACTATCTTTCTAAAATGTATTATGATGCTTCCTCTATGGGGGAGTACCTGTGTTTTTGAGCTAAGTCATGAAGGACTCTTTGGTAAAAGGTATCTTCAAACAATGTCTTTGGACATTCGAGCTTGTATTGAATTGACATAGTGATGTTTACCGACCTAGCACAAGTCCGAAGGATCCAATTAAGGACAGTCCAAACAAGTATCCAAACACCCACAACTGAATAACACAACACAATGATTCAACTCAAATTTTCATTAACATGGCCAACTGTAAGGCATTCTGGGTTAGGGCCAATTACAATCAATTATAAATTAATTCTACAACCTCCTAGCTAGTCTAGTTCTAAAAAACTTAGCAATTGATGGAAACCCTAAGGCAGATCTGAACTTGAGCTTGCAAGCCTCCAAGAAATCTCCTTGTCTCCAAGAAAACAACCACTATCTCTATTATTACAACTATCAGATAACAAATCTGATCTTCAAGATCTCGCAGGATCGAAGTCTATCCTTCACACTTACTCCCCAAATATGATGCCCTTAAACAACTACCCAAAAACTCCTTAAATACTAATCTTTAGCCACAAGTCAGTTGGAAGAAATAATTAACACCTAAGCCAAGTTGGCTCCTAATACAAACAAATATTAAATACAACAACAGTGGGCTCTCAAATAGCCTTACAATTATTTAATCCTCCATGTCGGCCTCTAGATCTACCTAGGAGAATACAACAAAAGCTACCAACAATAAATGCACCAAGTTGTCCAACCAAATCACCAAGAACTCCAGTCGGTAAACTAGAACTACCGAGCACTAGAGAAACAACTGAGCACTAGTGAAATAACTTACCATGCCAAGCATCACCAAGCAAGTATGTCAGCTAAGCACCACAAACATCGCCAAGTACAAGTTCCACTGAGCACAATAGGTTTCACCAAGTTCCTTCAGCAACTGAGCTTCCTTTAATAATTCAGACCGTTGGTTAAAGGTACAACCGAGTAACACATAACCAAAATAACACACCACCATGTAGATTCATCGAGTACCCTAGAATGCCCCTACATCAGAAAACCCAAGTTCGAAAGGATGATTGTTAGGAATGGGAACACTGAGGGGGGGGGTGAATTAGTGCTCTATATTACTTTTTTTGATATCTTGAATCTTAACTAAATTTCTTAAGTGATTAAATGAATATCAATGCAAGTAGATAAACAACCACAACACACAAAACCAAATATGATTACAGGGAAACCCAAATAGGTAAAAACCCTGGTGGGAATTGACACCCACTAAGAACTATACTAGTGTATTATGATCCCTATTAGAAGACCTTACAACCCTATTAGGAGTTGATCTTTACAATGCAATAAGTACAGTGACTTAGTTAAGGGTCAGACCCTATTAGGATTCTTTTACAATAACACTATTAGGGTTGGTGGCTCACTGCTCAATGAGAAGGCTACAACCTCTTGGATATCAGATACACACTATATTTTCCCATGGTGAACTGTTACTTTGACACTGCTTGTTTGATCAGTTCCTTTTGTGCACAGATGCTTTAGCCTCTTGTAAAGCTCTACAACATTCTAACTACTCTTTGCATACTTCTACTCTACTGCAATTAACTCTCTATATCATTCCCTCATAAATACGAAGGCACATGTCTTATTGATATGCGCAATCAAAACTATCTACTAGGTCGGCCTTCACCCTATTACATACAATGCTTCCAAATGAATTGGCTCAAGTGTGTTTACATACAATGATATTAATATTTCTATAACCTAAATACAATAGGTGCATAGCCTTTACAAAACAATATTATAAGTGCTAACCAAATTATCAACAGTCGGCTCCATGCTCAATTATGTTCTGCCGCTCACTGTCTATGTCACTTCATCTGACTATAACTTCTTCATACTAACCCTTATGATCATGCACTCTTAGAATTAGCATGATTACATACTCATAAGATTATCTTTAAGGGAACATGCCATAACTTGGTCATACACACGTGCGTTGATTCTTTGTTCCTTTGGTGCTCTGTTGACTGTCCAGTCTTCCATACTTAGCCATATTTTTTATCTTCTAAGTAATGCACCGACTCCAAACTTCATATGATTTTGTTGCCATAATGAAAACACTAAATCATTATTCAAGTTTCCAAAAATCTCCCCCTTTTTCATTAATGGAAACAAAGGAATATGGTGAAGTTACTAACTGTTTCTTACACAAAAATTTTCTAACATATACTCTATCTTATATCTTCCTTTTACTATATACTCTACTCCTTTTTACATCAATATACTGCTCCATATTATTCCTTTTACTATATACTCCCCCTTTGAAATTAATGACAAAGGTTCTCAAAAAGGTGTATCTACTACTTACATAGTGAGTACATCCAAATATGTAATCTTCAATTTTTGGATCTCTTGCTGCCAAAACACTGTTAGTGCATTTACAGTTTGAAGATGGGGAAACAAAGAATAGGTCAAATTCTCCATCTTTTCCAAATTTGAACTTAGACCCTGATCATATGTCACCATAGTGGCATCAATCTCCTTGATATTATGATTTTTTACATCTAAGGAGGGCACAAGTGCATGTCTTAACTATGCTTTCCTAGCCCTTATCTTGGCCATTTCTTTCTTTGCCTTCTCAATTTTGTCTAACTAACCCTGATAGACATTGTTGCACATTTTTACATCTGAGGAGGGATCTAGCATTGAATTCCTTACTATTTCCATGATTGATTCAACTTCCTGAATCTTCTTTGAGAGATCTCTAGTCAATTTGTCTTTATCCATACTATCAGCTATTATTTTCCTTCCTTTAGCTACTATCTCCTTCAACAAAGCTTGACCAAATTTCAAAGAGCTAAGGTCAAGTGTGAAGTTACCTGTCAATTCACTCAATCTCTTCTTCAGATATTGTTCCTCTACAACTTTAGATGCTGATTCTTCAAGGCTAGAGAAATTTTCTTTGAAGCTTGTTAAAATAGTGCTTACATCATCCACTGAATGTACACTTGATACCATTTTGTCTTTAGGTAGTAGGCCATTCAGGATGTTGACTGATTCTACAAACAGAGGATTTCTCATTACCTATTTTTCCTTTGCCTTCTCCATTACTAGTACCCTAATTTTGATCAATTCTTCTTCTCCCCAAGAGTCTAGACTGGTTGTGTTAGGGGTCAAACTTGACAAAAATGATGGCTTAGGGGTAAGGAGTGAACTTTGACTAACATCCATTACCTCAATCTTTATAATCACTAGAGTTACAATAGTGGGTATAATTGTAGGTTCATCTTTTTTCTCTTTATCCTCTTTCTCCTTTTCTTCTTCCTTCTCCTCTTCATCTTCCAATTCTGTCAGATCCTCTATTAGAAAATCTTCTTGTTGTTTAGGTGAATTATCACTGCATAGTATTTCTATCTCTTTTGTACTCACAAAGGCTTCCTCAAATTTTTCTAAGTCTTTGTCAGTGGCCGCCATTGATATCTCCACATTATCAATCATTATTGTATCATCTTTTTGTGTTCCGGGCATGGGAGCATATTTTATTTCATTAGTAGACATTGTCACTATGGGCATTGAATTCTGCAGACTTGTTATAGGTGCACTTAGGACCTCTGATGCTTTTTCTTTCTCAATGGGAACTTTGGTTGTAGGCACCAATGATGGATGCATGCATTGTTCCAAAAATACCTTCTCAAAGGATTTTTCAGCCTCCTTAGCTATCAACTCATAATCCTTATTCATGATGTGAAAAGTTCTCATCTTGGTTCTGAGGTGCGGCTTTACCAAGTCCATTAAAAAAGTCTTTTCTTCAATTGAGCACATTGGTAAGTTATCATCTAGTGTTTTTTCTCTTATTCTAAAGTTTTCTTCAGTAGCTTGTCTTTTCAATGTGTCCAAGATGTCGTAAACTTTGTTTGGAATGACTATCTTTTGTTCCAAAACAATCTTCTTAAATTTGATCATATGCTTAATCAACATATCATGAATCTTAGATTTTTAAATCTCATGATATCTATCATAAAACTTGGCTATCTGATCAATTCTTCCTTCATCTATTATTCTTGATCTCAAAAATTGCATATTTGGTAGGAATCCTACCTCAGGAGGTGGTTGAATGTTTTTTCCTCGGCTTCTTGTCACTCTTGCTAATGGATGGCTTATAATAGTTTGCTTCTTCCTCTTAGGCATCTTACTTGGCTTAGGAGATGCTTTAGTGGACTCTAGATCAACAGTAGGTGTGGGAGCAGGAGTATTTTCTTCCACCTTTACCTTTTTCTCTTTAGGATCATCAACCTTCTCTTTTTTTACTTCAGTAGTGGGTGCACTCTCAAGTTACATTATAATCTTGGATTCCCTTGCCTTATCTAGGTCAGCTTGAGTGACACCATGAATTTTCAGTATCTCAGAGGTAACTCTAGATGCTTTCCTCTTGGTCGATGCATTGTTTAGGAATGCATCTACTTTCCTTGTCTTCTCCTCATATGTACCCCATCTTGGCTCATTGGGATCCTTTGGCACTGTAAGGAGAACTTGTGCATATGCCTCTAGAATGTGTTCCTCCACTTCATACCCAAGTGGATGAATCCATTTGGTCCTTGGCTCTACTGCTTCCATGCAAGTTATGTCTGTCTCCACCATGAAGAATATATTATCCTTATACTTCTCAACTATAGTTTTAGGTATTCTATACCTTCTCTGCATTCTTATCTTGAATGTCTTGATTTCTAGCTCCATGAAGTCTTTCAGGGTGCTCTTTGATGATGCCTTGAAAGAAATTTGAGGCATTGTGGGCAAACTCTTGTCTAGGTAGAGATCTGACACTTTCCCAACAATATGAAAATGCATGTAGATTATCAGTGACCCAAACCTGAATATCTTACTTTTATCAAGCTTGATAGCTCTTATATTGTCCATCAATTATGCGTGCAAGATCTCACACAAGTTGAACTGACCATTTTGTTTCACAATCCTGATGGCTGCTAGAATAGTGGCTGCGGACACACTATTGACCCTGTTAGCATGTTGGAACTTGTATCAAAGTATCATAGACATCAGTTTAATTTCTTTCTCTTCTATAGGTTCAACTGTCATTCTGCGCTTGTCACTACGGGACTTACAAGCCTACTCAACTAGTTTCCTGACATGCTTGCCTACAGGAAGAATGGTGTCTATCTTGGGTAATCCTATTATCTCATGAATAAGATTAGTGGTTATTCTTATTGGGACTTCTCCTATCCAGAATAGGTCATCGTGAATTCTGATCAAGAGAATCTTCATCCATTCATATTTGTAAAACTCATAAGCAGTCACATATTCAACAATAGGGTTGTTTTCCAGGTGTGTGAACTCATCTAGGAATGTTTTGTCTATTTTCATCATGGTTTCCATGTGCGACCTAATCCTATCCAATCCAACTGGTTCCTTCTTACAGTAAATATATGTGCGTATATCCTCTGTGTGCATTACTCTTATAGGGGTTTTAGAAAATGCCCCTTCCAAATCATCTAGGATAGACTTGAATGGATGCTTCTTAAATATGTACATCTTTCTTTTAGCAACATTAAACACAAATGGAGTAACCATAACCTACTTGTTTTATCACTTCAAATTAGTTTCCAACGGTTATGAACCGTCGTGACTGAACTAGGGCTTCACAACAAACTTAACTTCCTTTCACTTGAAGAAATCAATTACAATCTCTCAACACAAAGACTTTGATCTCCTATCCTCTCCAAAGGCTCAAAATTGAATGCAATGTGTGAATAATGAGTCTTTGGTGGCTTAAAAACAACTTTCTACCATTAATGCTTGTCGCGTAAACATAAAATGCAATAGAGAATTTCAATCTTCATCTCTGCTATCAATCTGGAAGTGCACTCTCATATGTAGCATCAACTAGTCTCCAAACAATTATATCCAAAGGCGCATACTCTAAGGGTGAGTATACCAGCCGCATAGGGGTGTAGAGATAATCTAGCTCCCCCTATGACCATGAGGGTCAATCATTCGAATGTAGAGGGTGCATCCATTACAGATGCATCCAATACATACTCATCAACCTTATCCTTCTTTGCTTCTATCCAAATCAAGCTTGCATATTCTGTAGCTTGCACAAACTTGACTTCTCCTGCTTCATCTAATATTGATCCTTCAGACTTTTTAGGGCTTTCCTATCTTTGCACTTTTGATTTGAAAAACTTTGAGATATGTCTAGCCTTGTTACAAGAGTGACAAATAACCGGAGGGCTTATATTCTTCGATGCATTGATGTGAGTTACCATTCTACACTGTCTAGCTGTATGACCATTATAATTACATATTTGGCATGTAATGTTCTGAGGACTTCTTTTGATTTCTTTTATTTCATCTACAATTCATAGCTCTATGACCAAACTTATTGCATGAATAACAATAGCCATTGAAAGGTCTTACCTCTTTACAATCTCTTGCTATATGACCATGCTTGTTATAGGCATAACAAGTTTTGTTTATAGGCTTGCACTCATCTTTAGATGGTTCTACTTGAGCTTTAGTATGATCATTAGTCTTCTTGGCTTCTATAGGTTCTTCAGGAGATTTCATTCTATCTCACATAGCATCAATCTAAACTTGGGCTTCATTGTATCCAATACTAGTGGTATCTCCTTTTAGCTTTCGAGAATACAACTGTGACTCTATTAGATCCTTTCTTGTGTGCAACTTGTCTATATTATTCTTTTCTTTAGTCAATTCAGATTCCATCTGCTCCTTAATGTTTTCTAGCTCCAAGATTTTCATGTTTTCTTGTCTTAGTTCTTCATCTAACTACTTGTTTTCTTCATTCATCTTTTTGATCATTATCCCTAAGTCACTTGTAGAACAATCTTTGAAATCCTTTTTTAATTTCTTGATGAATTCTTGAGAACCACTAACATTTAGTTTCAGTTCTTCAATTTCTTTCTCAAATCTGTTAAGGTCTTGAAGAGTTGCTTCAAGATTCTTCTTCAGATGTTTCACTTCTTTTGAACCCATGATCTCCTCAAGTGGTTAAACTTGTCTTCAGAGGACCAAAACTTTGATACCAATTGTTAGGAATGGGAACACTAAGAGGGGGGGGGGGGGTGAATCAGTGTTCTATATATCTTATTACTTTTTCTGATATCTTGAGTCTTAAGTAAATTACCTAAGTGTTGAAATGAATATCAATGCAAGTAGATAAATAACCACAACACACAACACCAAATACAATTACGGGGAAACCCAAAAAGGTAAAAACCTTGGTGGGAATTGACACCCACTAATAAATATCCTATTGTATTATGATCCCTGTTAGAAGACCTTACAACCTTGTTAGGAGTTGATCTTTACAATGCAATAAGTACAGTGACCTAGTTAAGGGTCAAACCCTATTAGGGGTGGTGGCTCACTACCAAAGCTCATTGCTCAATGAGAAGGCTACAACCTCCTGGATATCATATACACACTATATCTTCCCATGGTGAACTGCTACTTTGACACTTCTTGTCTGATCAGTTCCTTTTGTGTGTTGATGCTTTATCCTCTTGTAAAGCTCTATGACATTCTAACTTATCTTCACATACTTCTCTATTACAATTAACTCTTTATATCATTTCCTCATAAATACAAAGGCATATGTCTTATTTATATGCACAATCAAAACTATCTACTAGGTTGGTCTTCACCCTATTACATACAATGCTTCCAAATGAATTAGCTCGAGTGTGTTTACATACAATGATATTAATATGTATATAAGCTAAATACAATAGTTGTGTAGCCTTTACAAAACAATATTATAAGTGCTAACCAAATTATCAATAGTTGGCTCCATGCTTTGTTATGTTCTGCCACTCACTGTCTGTGTCACTTCATCTGACTGTAACTTCTTCATGCTAACTCTTATGATCATTCGCTCTTAGACTTAGCATGATTACATACTCAGAAGCTTATCTTTAAGGGAACATGCCATAACTCAGTCATACACACGTGTGTTGATGCTTTGTTCCTCTGGTGCTTTGTTGACTATCCAGTCTTCCATACTTAGCCATATTTCTCATCTTCTAAGTAATGCATTGACTCCAAAACTTCATATGAATTTGTTGCCTTAATGACAACACTAAATCATAACAGTGTAGTCAAATTTCCAATAGTTCTCATAGGTTGGAAGAACATCTTTTAGGATTCAGCACATAAACCCTGAACTGGTTCTTCACATACAAGTCCTCCAAGTCTTCACCTTGCATACTCTTCCACTTCTATTTCCTTTATCTTTTCAAATCTTTTCTTGATATAAAAAAGTATGTTTTCCATACTGATCATCCATACTCTCAGGATCCAAAAACTCAACTCAGCTACCAATACTCAGACTTCTCCTACCGAGTGTTGTATCCAGCAAAGGCATCAGGGAAAACATCATGTCATCCTTCTCAACAATAAACACATTCTTCACACAATCATATATAGCTCTGCAATCATATTGCCAAGGTCTACCAAGCAATATATGACAAATATTCATCTCCACAATATCACACAAGACTAGATCCTTATACTGGCCAATTTGAAAATCAATAAAGCATTGTTCCCTTACTTCTAGGGCATGAACATCTTGTAACCAGATAATCCTATAAGGATAAGAATGCTTCATTCTCTTCAAACCAAGTTTCTAAACCATGTCCTCAGCAACAAGGTTATCGGTACTACCACTATCAACAATTACATCAAAAAGTTTACCTCCAAACTTGGACCGAGTTATAAACAAGTTACTCCTTTGACAAGGTTCCACCTTTGCACCAAGGAATGTTCTCCGAACTAGCAAGTTCTCATATTCAGGTTCATTCTCAACATTCTCATTCACCACAACAGTTTGTTGGTCACCAAAATTTTTTTGTGTACACTCAAAAGAATGATGTCCTTAACCATAATTATAACAAGTACCCTTAAAGATAACTCTGTCTGTCTTCTTCTTTGGTTCCATAGGTTTTGGTTCATCTTTTGTAGTCGGTTTATCCTTCACCAAGTGATCAATCTTTTCCTTCCCTTGGTAATTACTATGTTGCCTCCTTTTCAACTTATCTTCTACCTTTAGATCATACTGATAAGCATCTTCAATAGATTCAATCATCAACATACCAATCTCATCTTGAATATTAAATCTCAAACCATTCACATACCGAGCTACCTTTTCCTTACCAAGTTCTCTGTGTCTAGAATGAATAGTAAGTTTGTAGAACTCCTTGGTATAGTCTTCAATAGTCAAATATTTTTGCTTCAGATTATGCAAATTCTTAAACAAGTCAAGCTCATAGTTGGTAGGTATGAACTTAGCTTTCAATTTAGTCACCATCAACCTCCACTGATTGATCTTCATTTCACCTTCATCTTCCCTATCTCTTTATAATTATTTCCACCAAAGAGAAGCATGTCCTTTCAACTTAGTCTGTGCCAATCTCACCCTAAGAGGATCTTCAATTTTTTCTATCTCAAAGAAGTCTTCTAGTTCACCAATCCAATCAATCAAATTCTCAGGTTTCAAAGTACCAAAGAAGTTAGAAACTTCCATTCAATAATTAGTAATTAACCGAGTTCCAGATCTATGTAACAGACTAGTTCTATCTTCACCAGATCTATGTAACGGACTAGTTCTCTCTTCACCAGATCTATCTCTTCGGTCATCACCACTAGATCTAGCAGCTTCAAAGTCTTCAATAGCTTCTTCATAACCATCATCAGTACCAAGATTCTGAGGTACACTAGTCATAGCTCTCATGATCTCATAAATCATGTCATTCCTCATCAATTCCATCTCAGATCTGAAATCAACTTTAACTTTCTCTGTAATCTTTGATTCCACAACATCACAGAGATCTACAATTTCTCCAGGGTCCAATCTTCTTGGAGGCAACCTTAAAGATAATAAAACCTTTGTAACAACCCTACACCGACCACCTTGTGACAACCTCCAAGTTGTATGCAAGTCAGATCAACCTGCCACCTTGCATGAACAACTAGGCAAAGATTTCACAAGTTCAGTGCCACGGATCTGCAACTCAAATTGCACAATTCTTTGCCAAATTTCTCCCAACAAGATCAACCTTCACTCAAGATTAACCTTCCCTCAATATTAACCTTCACTCTGATACCACTTGATGCAGCATAGGTTTGGAGGATCCCATTAAGGATAGTCCAAACAAGTAGCCAAATACCCATGATGGAATAACACAACAACAAAATGATTCAAATCAAATTTTCATTAACATGCCCGACTGTCAGGCCTTCTGGGTTAGGGCCAATTATAATCAATTACAAAGTAATTTTGAAACTTCCTAGCTAGTCTAGTTCTAAAAAACTTAGAAACTAATGGAAACCCTAAGGCAGATCTGAACTTGAGCTCGCAAGCCTCTAAGAAATCTCCTTGTCTCCAAGCAAACAACCACTAGCTTTGCTATTACAACTATCAAATAAAAAATATGATCTTCAAGATCTTGCAAGATCCAAGTATATCCTTCACACTTACTTACTCCCCAAATCTAATGCCCTTAAACAACTACACACACACTCCTTAAATACTAATCTTCAGCCACAAGTTGGCTGGAAGAAACAATTAACTCCTAAGCCAAGTCAGCTCCTGATATAAACAAATATTAAATGCAACAACATTCGGCTCTCAAATAGCCTTACAATTATTTAATTCTCCATGTTGGCCTCTAGATCTACCTAGGAGAATACAATAAAAGCTACCAACAATAAATGTACCAAGTCGGCCAACCAAATCACCAAGAACTCTAGTCGGTAAACCAGAACTACCCAGTGCTAGAGAAACAACCAAGCACCAGTGAAACAACTGACCACGCCAAGCATCACCAAGAAAGCACATTGACCAAGAACCATAAGAATCACCAAGTACAGGTTCCATTGAGCACAAGAGGTTTCATAGAGTTACTTCAGCGACTGAGCTTCCTTCAATAACCGAGACCGTCGGTTAAAGCTACAACCAAGTAACATAGAACCAAAATAACACACCACCATGCAGATTGACTGAGTACCATAGAATTCCCCTGCATCATTTACTTTTTCATTGATGTCAATGGGGGAGAAGGATACGTGAAAAAAATTTGATGATTGATGAAGAGGATTTGAAAAGATAATGTAGAACAACAAAATTGTACTTTGGTATTCATGGAAGTTGGATGTTTTTCATCTATGTTTCCATCAATGCTAATGGGGGATATTTTTAAGCATGAATTATAAATATGTCCTATGGGGGAGTATTCTAGTAGTTATATAGTAGTTGCATGTTGCATGTTGCATTCATGACTATGTTTGTCATTGATGTCAATGCACTGATTATACTGGAGATTAGCAGAGAAGCAAACATAGTTTGAATTAGTGCACATGATTAAGAATTTCAGATAAAGTTATGAAGAGTTGAGAACATGCTCTTTATGGTGTCTTGATATCATGGTTAAGAGTGCATACAGAAATTTAATTATTTGTGTTAGTTATGGGTAATTTAGTGGAAGTTGTATTCTGTTAGTGTTCTTGAGAAGCAGGTTGTAATAATCGGATTATATCTCCTAATAGGGATATAATCTAGACATGAGAAGTTATACAAAGGTTGAAGACATTTCAAAGGTAACCTAAATGATTCATCATAGTTAGAGGTTTCATATGTGAAGACTTATTAAGTTTGTGAGCTGATAGTTTTATGTGGTTATGGAAATATTATGTAACGTATAATATTTTATTTTTTGTAATTGGTTAAGCCTACTTGGCCAACTCAATTATGAAATATTGTGCACGGTATAAGGAAGGATTGTTTTACTTAATCTTAAGTCTGGATGATATGATAAGTATATGATACGAAGGTGAAACAGTGATTGATGTATGATGCAAAGTGAGCAAATTTGGTAGTGAGATTTGGTGAAGCATTTGGTGCGGTTTTGGCAAGGTCAGAAGAGAGAAGATAAGTTGTTGAGATCAGTAATTATTGGTATTATTCTATTTGGATAATACAAAGATCAATTGGATAGTGTGTCCATTGATCTTTCCCTTGAAGTTGTTTGGACAGTGGGTCCTTATGCCTTAACTCCTAACAGGGTTAGAATCTTTTCACAGGGATTCAAAGTCTCCTAATAGGGACTGATATGTACTAAATGTAATTCATAAGACTCATTACAAAGTCCATCCTCTCACAAGGAATTTTCTTATTAGTAGATCTTTTCTGGGTACCATCCCCACCGGGGTTTACTCTCTAATCAAGAGGTTCCCTAGTTAACATATCTAGTGTCATTGTATATGATTATCTTTCTGTGGTTGTTGTTTATGTTGATTACATATTTCAAATTTAATAAGGTTGATAGAATTTGTTTTTATCAGTAACTGATTCACCCCCCTCCCAGTTATCTTAGTGGACTTTACTTTCTAACACCTTTAGGTGTTATTTTATCACCTTTTTGGCCATATCTTCTAGCAGGATTATTATCTCCCGATTCTTTCTACACTCCCTCCAAGGCCTTTGGTGCCCCATTTTGGAACCTCTCTTGGGAACAGGTTGACTTTGTCAACCTATTCCCAAGGAAGAGGTCGACTAGCTCAACCTCTTCCCTGAGGGACTTCAGGTGCGGGGCTTGAAGTGTCTTAGGTTTTCTGATTGATTTAGATTTGTTTTCACATCTTAATCAAGTTGATTGCTTACATTTAGCACCTAGATTTCTATAGCTTATCTTATTAAATCAATTGGTTCAATTTTACAACCACATTTACACAACCTTAATAAAATCTTACATTGCATGAAAGAGGTCTTGCTTGTGTACTTCCTTAGTATTATTTGGTTTTAGCATTGGCATCCCTTTATCTTCTTGGGTTTTTCTAATCTAACTTAGGTTATATTGAGAGTTACGCCTAGAATCCCCTATTTCTCTTGTATTTTTAATGTTAGTGTGGAAATGGTTAATTAATGAATATATCTCACATAGTTTACATTACTAAATTCATCAACACCATTTTTCACCCTGAACAAAAAGAAACATGATTCAGTATCTTTGTCTACCAAAAATGTTAAATATATTATTGTTGCATCCTATTATACATAGGTTTTTAGAGAGAAGGGTTTGGAGGATGAGGTGAAACTTGAGTATGTACCTAAAAAAGAACATATTATTGATATCTTTACCAAGGTGATTTCTAAGGATACTTTTTAGTATCTATATGAGAGATTGGGGTTACTACCCCTCCTTTCATAACTAGATGCATATAGAAGTGCATTAGTATAGTGGACTTCATGTATAATCTTAGGGTAAGAGTTTGGAGTTGGGGGACAAGTCTGCAGAAGTCTTTTAGAAATGAGAGATGTCGCTCAAAATGGGCACCTATTTTAAAAAATAGGCACCCATTTTAGGTTTGGGCACCCGATCCTAAATTAAAAAAATGGGTGCCCATTTTTGAATTCAAAACGAGTGCTCATTTTTTAATTCAAAAAACGGCTGCCCATTTCTAAATTTTTTTTTAAAAAATTTAATAGATTTAAAAATGCATTTTAACACTTTGAATTTATTTTTTTAAAAATGGGCACCTGTTTCTTAAGACATGATCAGGAAGCACACATCCACCTCAAATTTCATTTCAAATTCGCTTTGGTTTAGGCTTGGTAAAACCAAGCCTATGCCTTGACCTCCAAAAATTTGGTTAAGGCACTGGAATGCTAGATTTCTGCCTTGCCATAATTTTTTGAGGGCCTTCCCGATCGTATCATTTTACAAAAAAAAAACCCATTAGAGTTCTCACTCTCCTAATTTCAAAAATGTAAATTTCATAGTGATGTGATTATTTTTACTATTTTTTCATTATTTATTAGTTAAAAGTGGTACCTGAACGTAAAATAGCGAGGTTCACTAAAACGTTAATAACTTTTTTGTTTTTAGGTTTCTTGGAAAATAAATTATATGAGATCAATCTAGATACAATTATTTTAAAGATAAAAAAAAAAGAATTTTGAAAAAATATGAAATTCTCATCAAATTATGGTGTCCGTACACCAGAGGTTTTGAAAATGTATTTTATAGTCAATTAAAAATTAATAAAAAAAAATATATTCAATAAAAAAATAAGGAAAAATATGCTGATCAATATTTGGTGTCTTAGGTATATTTTTCCAGAAGGATTTACAAAAATTCATTTATTTATGTCAAAATATGGTGTCCGTACATGGCTATGGTATGGTCCTGAAACAGGCATTTTGAAAATATGGTTTTAAACATTCCTACTAAAAAGAAATTTATACCATGTGGGTATTTAAATAAATTACATATTTGAAAAGTAGACTCTGAGAGCTACATTTTCTATTACTAAATTGTTTTGAGATTTGATCTCTAAGTGTCTCAAATTTAGACATCAATTGACAAGAAATTTAAAAAAAAGGGAAAACACTTCCACTTTTTGCCCAAAAGTGGGACTCAACTTCTTGCAGCCACCCCTTAATCTAGACTAATGGTAGATACTTCCACTCAGGGAGAGCTAAGTGTGTTTGCGAACATATAATTATTCTATAGGGGGTTGAGTAGAATGAGAAATTAGTTTTTACGGATTTCCTTTTCCATTAATGTCAAAGGGGGAGAGAATTGGAGCATGAGAGTTATTTTTAGAACAAAATGTGACATATTTGTTCTCATTGTTGACTTGCCATCAATGAAAAAGGGGGAGATTGTTGTAGTTCTAGAAGAATGAGTAGTTGGTTGAGTTATTGATATTGTCATTGATGTCAACATGCTTCTATTTTTATTAGTGATAGGTTTTTATAGATGTTATTGAGATTCATGCACAATGGTGCTTAGAGATATGCTCCACATTTCTTCTATGTTGCAAATCTATTCATGCAGTTTGATAGGTTGGTAAGTAGTGTAGGTGTGAAATCTAAGTTATTGTGAGCTTCAGATCATATTATAGAAGAATTGGTGTTTATCTGAGTGTAGCAGTGTTTGAAAATGTTTAATGTGTGAAACACATGCTTTTTATTTCTCCACGTGTTAATTTTTGGTGCTGAGGATCTAGAATTGTGATTATAATATTTTTTTCTTTTATGAATTCAATTGGCACAAGTTTTTAGGTTTTAGAAGCATGGTTACAAATCTTGATGGTGTTTACTCTTGGTTTGGTTGACCTTGGGTGTTTACACTTTCATAATATCCTTCAGTAAATGCAATATGAAGAGTAATATGTGTGATGTTTCTTTTGGTCCCAGTTAAGAGACAGGGTGGTCCCACAAAAGTGTGTCCCACTTTTTGGGATGAAGAAATTTTGGATGTGCACCAAAATTTCATTTTTGGGGTAATTGCATGAATGGGGGATCTTCAAGCAAAGGAGGGGATCCCCTCCACCCGAAGTACCTTGTGTGGGGTACTTCAGGTTAAGGGGGGTCTTTGCATGAAGCACCCTACATGGGGTACTTTTTTTGAAGACCCCCCTTCTCCCAAAGGCCCCCTAAACTATATTTTTAAAAAAAATTCTAGTGGTGAGGTTATTTTCACATTTCACTTTTAATGTTCTTGTGGAACCCTAGTGTTGGATCGAACCCCTTGATGATATAGAGTGCCATCAACGTCCTTGCATCATTTTTTAGCTCCTTCAACCATCGTATATTCTAGGTACACACATTTATTTTTTAATTATTTTTTATTGTAAATTATATGTTTATGAATTATCCTAGATAGTTTTTAAAATTTCAAGTTAGTTATTTGTTTCTAATTAGTAAATATTAGAAAATGTTAGTAATGTTAGAAAATGGTTGAAAATGTTAGTTAGTAATGTTATTGCTTATTTTTAAATTATTTTTAGTTAGTAATGTTAAAAAATGCAAGTAATTTATATCTTTTTTTATTAGAAAATTTTAAAACATTGGGAAAATTTAGAGAAATTTAAAACCTTAGGTAAATTTACAAAAATTAAAATCCAAGTAGGAAAATTTAGAAAAAAATTAAAACCTTTGAAAAGATTTGAAAATTATTAGAAAATGTTAGAAAATTTTAAAACTTTAGGAAATTTTTAAAACTCTCTCTCCCGACCCCTTAAGAATCTCTCGCCAAACTTCTTAAGACTCTATCCACACCCTCTTAAGACTCTCTCTCTCGCTACCCATTAAGACTCTCCCTCTATCTCTCTAACTACTATTTAAGACCAATTAATAATCTCTCACCAAACCTCTTAAGACACCCCCATTCCTTTAAAACTCTCTCTCTCCCCACCCCTTAACATTATTTTTATCCCCACTTAAGAATATCTCTCTCCCCACCCCTAAAGACTCTCTCTCTCTCTCTCTCTCTCTCTCTCCCCTTAGCAATATCTCCCCCATAGGACTCTGTGTTTACTTTCATTATTAACATAGTTTAATTTAAAATTTTACTTTTATAATTTTAGATTTTAATATTATTTCATAGTTAAAATGGCATGATTTTATATCAAATTTATTATGATTTTACCTGCACATGTAATTTGTACTTAAATTTTAACATTTAAGGAATTTTACCCCTAGATGGCCACACATGATCATGCCAATGTACCTGAGGATGAGGTTCCTCGGGGTTACACACCTCAGGGTGACCTGGAGTAGGATGTCACACCTCAAGGTGAGCCAACACAACCCAGTGTTGCACCTCAGGCTAGCGCACATCAGGAACCTCACATTATTGATGTGGGTGATATATTTCATTTTTCTACCCAAGAGATGCAATGATTACATGATTCTATCATGAGATCTCAGGAGAGTGTGTACAGGGATATCTGTACCACCATTTGGAGGAGTCTACAGGATTTGAGTGCACGTATGGGTTCATAGACTGCATAAAAACCAAAGATTGTAGATGTTATTTTTCAAGAGTTGAGAGCCCAGGTCTCGGGTGATGTATCCTTAGCCGAGGTCTAGGAGCGAGTCTGAAAGGATATCATCAAATGAGAGTTTTTCCCTTACTATTGAGATATGCCCAAGGTGAGGGCATATCAGGTTATAGGGTGTGTGATTCTAGAGATTGTAGGCATGATATACCCTCATTTCCTTTCTGCACATGGTTTTTATCCCAATAACAATGAGATTCCTCTATATTTTACATATTAGTTATACACTGAGATCTGACGTCAACTACCTAGATCTTCTAGGTTATTTCGTACAGGGGTGCGATAGAGTTGAAGACCCCAATTATTATTGTAGGGAAGATCACATTGTACCTACTCACAGATAGTTGGTTGTGCAGAGGAGTCCTGTAGTGGCACCATCTATGGATGGTACCACCAATAGAGTTTTCATTGCTTCCCAAGGGGAAGTAGTCTATAGTATTGGATATATTGTAGCTGCGGCTGCCAGCATCCCATCAGACATACTTGACTAATGTATTATGACTGGACTGAGTTGACCCTGATTATATTTAGATGCATCATCTAGTGCTGTAGGCACAAGTGATGAGGCATATAGAGATTCTTGTCTCCCTACACCACATGATGTACAAGCTCTTACCGGACAACACAATCACCTCGATATGGCACTTTAATTTTTGGAGGACCCCTATTGCAGTCATATTTCTATATTTCTCATATGGAGAGAATTACTGTATAGTCTGTCAGAGACAACATCAGAGTCTCTTAGGACCCTCCATCTCCACTACCCCAAAGCACACCATCAACTCATACTACTCACAATTCACAAAAATATACACCCATTGATCACTCTGGAGCTATAGAAGGAGGATTTGACTTGGTGATGTTTCCATCATATTAGAGGGCCTAGAGGATTTTGAGGGATAGTTATAGGGATTGAGATAGATCGACACTGGCAGTGACATAGGTTCATATATAGAGATGCTACTCCATTCTTTTGACTCTACACCACTCCCATCTTAGCTACACACCCCACTACACTCCTCATAAATAGAGAGGGTTGGGACTAGAGATGATGCGTGTGATGGTGCTTCTGTAGTTGATACGATGGTGTGTGTTGATGATCCTCCTACTCTTGAGACCCAGATATAAATTTAATTTAATTTATTTTTAGTCAATAAATTAATTACATAGACACGTATATTGATGCTAGTATATATGTATTCTATATTTATTGTAGGTACAATTAGATGAGTGTATTACCTCTAGCATGGGCTCAGAGAATGTGCACATGAGAGATTTGGATGATGTGACACCTACTAGTGCTCAAGTAAGTTTTAAATATACAAGTTAAGATGCATGTATTTATATATTTCAAACTACTTTGTACACACAAAGATATATATATATATATATATATATATATATATATATATATATATATATATATATATATATATATATATATATATATATATATATATATATATATTTCACCAGTTGTTGTACTAAATTTGTAGGGGTCTCTTGTTTCTTCACATCTAGAGGATGCTCAAGACACTCGGTTAGAGGGTCGCTCTGTCTATATGTGGCTTGATGAGTCTAGGCTACCTTAGGACATGTGTTGTGCATCTTTGATTCAAGACTTATATACATTTCATTATTATATGTTTCACATTTATATGTCCTAGACCTATGCATAGACGATTTAAGTGTTTATGATTGACATGTAGATGACTTATGTGTTACATTTATGATTTCACATTATATCTAGATTTAGGATTGGTATCTAGAGATTATTTATACATGTTGTTTATGATTTGACATAGATTTATATATTTTGGATGTATCCATGTGATTTATGTGTTTATATTTGACATCTAGATGATTTATGTTTTTATGTTTGACATAGATAGATGGTTATATGATTTGATTTGATGATTAAACATCTAGATAAAATTAAATGAATTAGATGTCCTAATAGATGGTTATGATTTGATTAAAAGTGGTTATATGATTTGATTCTTCATACATATAAGTTAAAAGATCAATTACTATAACTAATGTCATATGTATATTTCAAATCATACATGTAAGTTGAAATCAATTAATCTGACTAATTTCATAAGTAATCTAACTAATGTCATAAGTAATATTCTAACTAATATGTAACTAATGGGCCATAAGTAATCTAACTAATGTCATAAAAAATCTAACTAATATGTGTTAGAAAGTAAACTCCACCAAGATAACTAAGAGAGGGGGCGGGGGGGGTGAATCAGTTATCAGATAAATAAAAATTTTATCAACTTCAATAGATCTCAACCATGTAAGCAATGTAATCAAAAACCACAGAAAGATATACATACACAATAACACAAGATATGTTGACTAGGGAACCTCTTGATCAAAGAGTAAACCCCGGTGGGAATGATGCCCACAAAAGATGCACTAATATGAAAATTCCTTGTGAGAGGATGGAATCTATTAGGAGTCTTATGAAATAAATTTAGTACATATCAGTCCCTACTAGGAGACTTTGAATATCTGCTAAAAGATTCTAACTCTGTTAGGAGTTATGGAAGATAGAGGGACCCACTGCCCAAACAGCTTCAGGTGTAAGATCACTGAACACACTATCCAAATGATCTTTTTATTACTCAATAGAATAATACCAAAAGATAATTGATCTCAACAATTCAATACTTCTACTCTGACTATGCCAAACTGCACCAACTGCTTCAATAGATCTCAATACCAGATCTTTGTACTTCGCATATCCTCTTTCAATAATTATTGCACAATTCTACAATTCACTTTCACAATACCATACACAATTACATATTACAATAAGGAAAAAATTCCTTCATTTATACCACACTCAAATAATTACAAATGAGTCGGCATACAAATTACAAAATAAAATCTTCCACACGTTACAGTAAAATTCCATAATTACACAAAACTGTCGGCTTCCAAATAAGATAATTCTTCACTCGTGTGACCTTAGACCTTGCGATCACATCCACATCACTATCAACATGTATTCAACTTCTTCTCAACTTTGCATGACTAGATTCAATCCTGATTATGAGATATCATCCGATTTCCACAAATTGCTACTTAGGAACACTACTTCCACTGAAATGCTCATAACTTCCATGAATAAATGAATTTCCATACGTGCTCTTAACCATAATCTTATAGAACATCATAGAGTAAGTCCTCAACTTCACATAGCTTCATCTTCAATATCCCACATGCGCTAGCTCAAACACTATCTACTTCTCTGCTAATCTTCAATAGATCACTGTGTTGACATCAATGAAAATCACAGTCATGAATGCAACAACAACTGCTACAGAATAGATGCAAATACTCCTCCATAGGATATATTCAGCATTCATTCCTAAAAATCTCCCCCATTGGCATTGATGGAAACAAAGATGAAAAAACATCCAAGTTCCATGAATACCAACACTGATGCACACACTGCTACACTACTACTCAGAAATAATTCAAATCCTCTTCATCAATCAAATATTTCTTCATTTTCCTATTCAATTCCCTCCAATAGATGGTTTTTCATGTATACTTCTCCCCCATTGACATCAATGACAGATGTTTCATCATTATGTCAACAACAACTTCAATGTCAAAAGACACTGTTTAGAAAATACATTCACTAGAGTCCTCATGACTCAGCTTAGATACACATACTCCCCCATAGAGGAAGTACCAACATCTAGTCTAGAAGAAAGATAAGGCTCATATACCACTGGACAAATCCAACAATCTATATCACTTCTCAAAAGCAGGCTAGGGCATAACCCCAAGCATACCTCTCATATACTCAAAAGTATCCTTCGGCAAAGGCTTTGTAAATATATCTACAATCTTCTCTTTTGTGCTTATATACTCAAGTCTAACTTCTTTCTCTACCACTTTCTCTCTCACTACATGATACTTTATCTCTATATGCTTTGTCTTAGAATGTAGTACATGATTCTTAGACATACTCACTGTGCTGGTGTTATCACAATGTATAACAATAGGCTCAACAAATTTTATTCCAATATCCTTCAACATTTTCTTCATCCAAATTATCTAATTACAATTGTTTGCTGCTGCCAAATATTCTTCTTCTACTGTGCTCTATGAAATATAGTTCTGCTTCTTGCTTAACCAAGAAACTAATCTTCCTCCAAGGAAAAATGCTCCTCCACTGGTGCTCTTTTTGTCATCAATAGTACCTCCCTAATCTACATCTGTATATGCACATAAGGTAAAGTCATCATATTTTTCATAACACAATCCATACTCAATTGTGCCTCTTAAGTACTGTTACCCTATTTTTCATCATGCAGAATAATAGACAAAAACATAAGAAAAGGGTGCATAGATGTACTTTCATTTAACAATGTCTTTCAAATGATGTGAATTAACATTTTTTTATTGCATTCAATATCATATTTTTCATTTTGTACTCTAAGTATTGATCACATGTCAAAAAATTTATATTCATAATTGATCATTACATTGTGCATTCATATTGAATGTAGTTTACAAATGTTCTCTCATATTTTAATAAATAGAGTACAATAGACATAATAGAAAGAAGAGATAGAGGTATGAGTGGGTCCTCTACATTGCCTTGAAGCATTGTCTGTACATCAGGGGCTGGTTGTCCTGTCTGGTCTAAGTCTCTAGTCTTCTGCTTGAGTCTGCATCTGTCTGGTTCTAGGTCTTTTAGGGATTGTCTTGCATCGTGGTTAGAAGATTTTTTTATATCCAATTGGATCTAAGCAATGCAAAGAGAATGAAAATATCATACAATATCAAATTCTTTCATGGCTGCATATATTTCTAATATTTAATGCAATAACAAAATGAGTATGCACATAAAGTGAAAAATAGTGTTAAAAGAAAACAATATGGCATTATGTTAGTGAGCACACCAGTGGTATGATGGATGCCCAAAACTGACCACTAGGTCATGTTCACTAACCTAATGTGTTAGTTTTGATGTTTTCAAGTTGAATAGAGAGATGCATTGTTTAAATAAATTATGTGTTATAGTAAAAAATCAAAAGAGATACAATATAATTTTCATCATGGTGCTCACATAATCAGTGTGTTGTTCAAATATTATTCATTTTCTAAATATATGATAAATATCAAAGTGCAAGGTCACATGAAATCTGTTTATGGGTGTCACGAGCCCGTGCTCGAACCCCATAAATAGATTGCATTGTTGAAAGTAAAATTTGTGTTATAAGTCTTGTTATATCTGATTCATGGATCTACTACATCAAAATATCAAATGGTATGAAATCACGGATTGTGATGCTCACTGTCAAGAATGCTAAAATGATACAAGGAGTGCTACAGGCGAGATATGATCAAAATAATAGTGTTGAAGGCTAAAATGAATTGTTTATTCATCTTGATGATATGCTACAAGAAATATATTTTAAACTTTTAGTTTTGTTGTTTTGCATTGTCAAAGAGACCACAAATGTCAGCAATAAAAGAGAAGCCAAGCTTCACTGAACTTCAATATAAAGATCCTTCATGTTATGTCTCTAGAATTAAAACTAATGAGTGGCCAATAACGCTATAGTTTTACAAATAAGGTAATTGGTGGTTATTACAGCGAGCATTGTAAAGTCAAGAGTTCAAAAGTCTACATAAAGCTTGAGATCATGGATATGCAATAGTTACAATGCAGTGCCAGTGAGAGATCCCGTAAATAAAGACCAAGTTCTAGATGTGTCAAAGTTCAAGTATTAAGCTCAAGTTCATATCAGAGCTAAAAAACCCAACCATAAGTCTTCAGCCCATAGCATTTCAAATAAAATTATGCCAAAAGCAGTCTGAAGCCATGACAATCTTTTAAGGCACAACATTATTCTACAACTCGTGTTTGAGTTTGAGCATGTTCATCAAAAAATGAGAAGAATAAAAGACAAGTAACTATCTATGCAAATAAAGCATGATTTCCACAAGGATCGAGTTCTATCAGACATAACTTTTACTTATAGCCAGATTTCAAGAAATCAAATTACCAAGCCAAAGTCGGAGGCAAAGACTGTGAGTTTTCATTCTAAAGTCCATTATAGTCAAAATCAAAATATATAGCTCACAATTTTCATTCAAACAAAAGAAAGAAGGAAGCCCTATTTTTAGCGCAAAATAAAGGGAGAAGATACTTATCTTTAGTCATAAATCAAAGACCAGGTTCCAGCATCATGTCTAAGCTCAAGTTCAACAAATGAAGGTCCTGTTTCAGCTTGATTTTTTGAAGAACAACTCACTGTTTCAAGCTTGTGATCATATATATATTTCCAGTTCTGAGCCAAGAATAAAGCAAGGTTAAGAAAAGTCTCAGTGGGGAAGGAGAACTCATAGTTCCAACTCCAAATCATAAAATAAATAATTATAGTGCAAATACCTATTACAGCCTGTGCCTCAAGGGAAAAATGATAGTAAACAAATAACAGTTAAGTTTCAAACTGGCAAAGAAGAAATCAACAATAGTAAGCCACAGCCCGTGCTTCAAGCTTATAGCCAGAGTTCAAGAAAATAGAGAGCCCGATTTCCACAAGGAATGCTCGGTTACAACAAAGTGTGAGGTCCAGTTTTGAAAAGAATGAGCCCAGGTCACATTTCCAAAAAATCTCCAGTTACATTTTTGAGTTTCATGCCCAGTAGCAGTGCAAAGATCAAAAGACTCTAAGACCAAGAATTTTCTAAGAATTTATATTATTTTGAAGTCCACTGACAAAGTGGTAAATATAATTAAATGTCTGCAGAGTACTTTCAACTAGGCCTCAACAATTGCAAATGCCAACTCATTTATGCCTTAAAGAAATATTTAGCATAAGTTAGGCATTGAATCTGATGGTATTATGCCTTGATTTGAATTTTGTAATAATTTGAATTTAATTCCTTTTTAGGCCTAGGTTTAGATTTTATTTAGGCTGGGTGTTAATATTGAGTTTATCTCAATAATATTTTGTAATAATATTGGTAATATCTTTTAAAAGATATATTAAAAATTACCAATATTAAAGGGCATTAGTAAAATGGTGATAGGCTAGGAATTTGGCATGATTTTTGGCTATTTTGGGGAAAAGGCTATTTATAACTTAAGTTGAGCTTCTCTAGGAGTTTTTCTAGGGGTGATTGGATTTACAGATTAGGGCTTGGAGGGATATTTAACTAAGGCTTATAATAAGTTTTAGGGGTTCAAAATAGTGGAAAGGTGAGGCTTAGTGAAGATCTTCGTTCCTCTACCCCTTTTTTGCATATTTTTGTAACCATTTACAGGTTTTTGAAAGAAATAAGAGCAAGCTTTTTTATTACAACAATTTTTGAGTATTGGATCCACTCCTATTCTTCTTTTTTGCATTAAGTGTTGCATATTTTATGTGATCTGGTAAAGTGAATTGTTTCCGATTCCTTTCCTATGTTATAAAAAATCAAGCCTTTTTGGAGAATATGTAAGTTTGTTATCAGTTTTTACTATTTGTGGTATGAACCCTAATAGTGGATTCTAGTCAACCTTTATTTTGAGTAGAGAATGATAAATGCAACTCGGTGATTTTGTAGTTGGGGATGCTTGTTTGAAAATCTTGATAGATTTGGAGTAAGTTTTTGGTGTATCACCCCATTTCCCATTCAGTTTTAATCTTTCTTCCCTTTTCCCAAATCAAGTTTTCAGCCAGGAGGTGATACCCCAAATCAAATAGGAACCAACCTAGAATTTGGAGATTCCTCCTTATTTATAGTCTACCCACAGCTAGAGGAGGTTTCCATTGTCAGGATAGAATTATCGTTTAGCCCTAATGCCTAAGTTAGGGTGACAATTCTAAGCCTGAACAATTTTTGGCACACCTGGTGGGACACGTTCTTCAACGAACGGGTCAAATTGGATTGTATTACTTGTTGGTTCTGGTGTGTTATCAACAAGATTAAGACTTGAAAGAGGTCACATTTTTCATATTTGATGATCCATGGAGGAAGATGAGATAGTTGCAAAGATTAAGATTTGTTTTCCATCATTTCAAATGAATCTCATTCAAGAGAATCATTTTTAGTCTTATCAAGGTCAGCAATCACAATATGATTTTCATTATTCTGTAAATGATAATGGTTCACAAAATATAGATACAACAAGTATGTTGTAGAATATGCTTATGTAGATTGAGGATATTAAGAGGCAACAAGAATTTAAATTCCATCAAGAGCTGGATAGGCAACTAGAGGAGCATGCTTATCAAGCCCAGATCCAGTAGTAGCAAGCATTGCCTTAGCAAGATCAAGGTTATAGGAGGTATCTTGCTGAGCAATAAAAAAGAAATGAAGCCAAACTTGGAGGGTTAGAGGCACAAAAGAAGGTTCATGAAGCCATGCTTGTAAATTAGTTGGAAGCTCAAAAAAATGCTTATGAAAAGAAGCTTCAACAAGGATGAGAGCTCTTAATCACCATGTTTAATAAAGGCATTGAATTTAAGTTAGAAAAAGAAAAGGAACTGAAAGCTTATCAAAAATTTCATGAGAAATTTCAAGAAGAGAAAGAAAGAGAATTAAAAACTCAGGAGCAGTCCCATAAAAAAGAGCTTCAAGATCTTAAGCAAAATATAGGATTCCTATCTTCTATAGCTGAAACATACAAGAGAGTCTATCAGATGCAGATTAAAAAGTATCTTCAGATGGAAGAAGAAAAAGAGACCATTGAACAGAAGGTTATTGATCTAAATGAGGTTCTTTATGAGCAAGATGAGACAATAAAGAAGATTTCAACAAATCAGGATAATTGTGTTGATCATAATACTCTTCTCCTGTAAAAGAATAGGGAAGATGAAGAAGAAGATCATTTTTGGGACGAGATGGAGCAGTTTTTCTTGCATCTTGATGACAAGCCCACACTTCCAGAAAGCACCTACAAGCTACAGGAGGAGATTATTTCCAGCTAGCATAAAGAGGAGATCAGTCAAACTGAAGTTTCATCTCAGGTACCTGAGTCTATCAAGCAGAGCTCCAAGTTCACTCTTACACAAGGATGTCCTATCAGGTATTTGGCTAGGATCAAGGCTATCAAAGAAAAACAAGTTGTGCGAGCATCTCTATATAATTTTCTTCCAAAAGATGAAGCTAAGAATGAATCAAATCATCTTGTTGTCCCAATTGACAAAGTAAGTAAAGTCCCGTTGGATCTTCACAAAATGTTGTTGATTTCCGTTTCTCTTCATAATAATGGTGTTTACAATCAGCTTGATCAAGTAAGTAAAATTCATATTGATCAAATCCTTGTCAAGAAAATGATCATATATATCTCCTATGTTCATCTTATAATAGCTTTCCATAAGCATATTGATTATTATGAGCTGAAAAGGATGGGCAGTTATTTTTCACAATCAGTGAATGGTTTTGTTTAGCCAGGCTTCAAGCTGGTTAAAGTAGGTTAGTTTAGGTTTTCATTTCAATAAGTGAAATCTAGCACTAGGTTTTAGGTTGCATGAGTCTAGGTTTAGGTGCATTTTCATTTCAATAAGGTTGCATTCATGCATGTTCAAGTTATTGACTCCATAGCCCAATGATAAGGTCAAGAGTCCATGTCTAGCAGGTAGACATCCAACAGAAGTTGCCAAAATTGTTACCCTATTTTTCATCATGCAGAATAATAGACAAAAACATAAGAAATAGGTGCATAGAGGTACTTTCATTTAACAGTGTCTTTTAGGTGATGTGAATTAACATTCTGTTATTGCATTCTGTTAGCATATAGTTTTTCCCTTTCCTTAAATCAATTTTTAGACTCCCATAAAGCATGAAAAGAAAAGAAAACCTCAACACTAACAATTGAGTTCCTTTGAAAGCAAAATCTGTACAATTTTTAAGGTGTAGCTACCTTCCAAAAATATTTTCAATACAATCTTATTGAACAAATAAATGTAAAATCATGTGTTCTTTTAACCAGAAAACACATAAGGTCAACACTTAGTTCATCAACATGAAAAGAATGTGTAGATTTTCAAAGAACAATGTTTACTTATAACATTGCTTTAGACTTTAAAATATTTAAAGTTAAAACTTCTGTAATGATTCTCTCTATTACTCTAAGCACAAGATCAACACATATCACAATTGAGCTTTGTTTAATATAACTCAATTCCACAAGAAAATGAATTATATAGGATAAACAACAATATCTATCAATTCAAAAGCTCAAACATACATGCAATACCATATGATATTTCATATATTCTATTATATCAGCATCCAAAACCTTAAAGTGTAGTCTTTAGAAAATAGTTCCCAAAAAACTCAAAGAGCTGAACCCTTAATAAGTTTAAAATTTTCAAATATATAGCCACACAGGGGTTATGCAACTAACTAGATAAAACTGTATTTTACTAGAGGTAAATAATTTTTAAACTAAATAACTATCTTGGGCATAAATTAATAAAAGTGGGACTGGGTGCAAAGTGCCTCCAAAATAGAGCCAGGTGTCTCTGATAGCTATGGTGTTGAGGCTGCCGCAAGCTACGCTGCCTTCTAGTCTTCAAATGCAGTTGTGAATGCGGATATCACTTGCTGGTGTGGTAAACCGAGATAATTAATTCATTATTTCCAGACTTCCTTCTCTCTCTTGACTTGAGCCACCTTTTCATTGTGCATATCTAGGTGATCCTATTGAAGTATAAGCATTGACTCTACCTGCGCAACCTTTGAAAATTCTTGGACTGTTGGTGCCTTCATTTCCTTAGGCTCATCAAACCAGGCTTTGAAACTCTTGATCACCTGATCACTCAGCCTATCCAATTCCTCTTGGGCCCCTTGACACTATTTATCCACCCAGTTTATATCATTTGAAATGATATCTTTGATTATTCCTAGTTCCTTCAGGAGGTCTTTTATTTCAGAAACTCCTTATGCAATGGCTTTGTTCCTCCAGTCAATACACTCCTTTAAAACATAAAGGGTTTTATCATCTAACCTTGGGATTGGCTTCTCTGGGAGGAATTTATGCAGGCCGTACTCTTGGATCTCTTCCATCCAATGAAGTTCTTTCATCCAGGTAGCCTTTTCTATCTCAAACTCTTCGATATTTGCCTCAATTTTCTTTACCAGGTGACTCCCTTCAATGTGAGATTGATTTAGGTGAGTTAGTTTCTTGGAAACCTCTAATTTCACATGCTCAACCCATTCTTCAAATGTTCTACTAATCACCTTGTTTCTCTATATTGATCGAGAAACTTTTGATTTTCTGGGGATTTAATATCAATGGAAGCTGACATTTTTCTCAAAGGAAAAGGCTCCAGATGTTGGATGGCATTTATGTATTGGGCCATGCTTTTCATAGCCTCCTTCATCTCTTGTTTATCTTTAGCATCCTTCCAGACTCTATTGGAAATCTTCTTATTCAAGACCTCAAAGAACTTCATGTCAGTGGCTTTGCTATCTCTTGCTAAATCAACTCTAGATATCTAGAAATCTTGGGCTAAAACCTCCCCTTCATCTTTGTCATTTACTGGTTTTGCGATTTCTACCATCTAGCGGCCACTGTTTTCATCAAAATAAATTATGGATTGCATTTATGTCTTCTTAGTCTTCAGAGTCTTTCCTAAACACCTACTCACAACATCCTCAACGGGCATAGATAGAGGGACCACACTTCTCTTTTTGGCAACATAATTCTCTAGCCATTGTGGAGCTGCAGAAGGTTTCTTCTGAGTATCATAACTACTTAGAAGAGCCAGTGAATCCTTTGGATTATTCTTAGTATCATCTTGTAACTATTGGTTATCTAACATATTAGGCACATTGGAATCTACAACTGGTTTTTCTTTTAGGTCAGCTTTGGATGGGTCCAAATTCACAATGACACTGGGAGTCACTTCTTGCTGTTTAGCCTTGTTCTTTACCCTAGAGCTTGATTGGGTGACTCAGGCTATGGGTTCATCTTGGAGTTGAACTTGAACTTGAACTTGAGGAGAAGTTGGTTCAACTTCAGGTTCTGGATTTCCTACAAAAGATTGATCAATATTTATATTAGTTAAAATAGAAGTTTTCCTCGATGAAATCCTCTTCTTTGTTTTCACTTGCTTCTTGGCAGGCTGCAAAGGAATTATAGAAGCCTTCTTCTCAAGCAACCATGCCTTTATTCTTTCAATCACTCTAGCCCTTCTCACTTGTAGGTCATCTTCCTCGGGCTTCATCCAATCTAAATTTGGGATAGAAAGGGACTCTACTTTCTCCAAGAATTGGGAGTAAAGCACATCAACTTCATTGTCCTCTTCTACCCCATCTGTATTCATATCCAGTCTGAAAGTGAGAATTTGCTTCATGGTCAATTTGGACCACAACCTTTTCCTAACTTCAAATTCATCAAAACAATTGGCCCATAAATCCTCCAACTCAGTAATATGCATGAATGTGTTAGGGACATTAAGATTCGACCTAGTGAAACCCCTACAATCAAAATTGGTTCTGGGAGTGTAAGGTTTTAAATGAAATGCATAAAATTCTCCTTTCATCGCTAAGGCATCCTAGAAACTCTTGCACCTATAATAACCCAATTGAATAAGGAAAAGGACACCTGAAGACTTCTTGGAACTACCAGATTTCCATTCAACAATGACAAGTTGCCTACAAAGTTCCATTAAGACCACATTATCTAGACAAAACCTAGGAAGTCATAATGGTTCTCCATCAAATGCTCCAACCTTGAGGTAAGTAAATCTGGGGAATTGAATTAAATGACATGCATATTTGTTTATCACTTGTTTCACTTCCTCAAAGAGCCTATTGTTATCCCTTACACGCAATTCAAAGACTAGCTTGGTTGAAAACATATCATTAACCTTTTTGAACTCACTAGGAAACCTTTCACTCTGCAAGCATGTGAAATAGTCATATATTTTCATATCATTTATCCACAACTCGTGAGGTAGCCCCTCTTAATTCTTGCAATAGGCCAAAACATAGACAAGGTAGGAAGACATGTAAAAAGAAGTCAGGCTGGTCACATTTAGGAGCTCTTTGTGGAGTCTCTCTGCTATCAAATCAACCCAATCGATAAATTTCTCTTCTTCTAGAATTTTTTGGATAAAACAGTACATCCAATTCTCCCAGTGGAATGCATATGGGTTCCCCTTCACCTTGTTTAGAAGGAATACAATATCGGTGATTTCGTTATGAAAATGTTTGATTGTTAGGGGTTTAGTCAGTTTGGACCCTCCTTTCTCTTGTTTCACAAGCCATGTATGAGCTATACTTTTTCTTTTCCTCTTCATACACATGTCCACCTCAACATAGGTCCAAGGCTCATATGGTTCTTTATCTGGAATCCGCAAAGCCACCATTAATGTCTCCCAACTTATTTTAACCAAAAATTCTCCTGAAGCATCTTTGATACATCTACTCTTAGCATCATATTTATTGGCACATTCTAACACCAGTTCAAGATAAATTAGAGCTGGGGGAAAAGTAGCAGCCTCCATTAACCCGCTCCCTGCTAGCTTCTTTGAAAAGGAACCTTTAGAGGCACTTCTGACCCTATCACATAGTTCCCCTAAACTTACATTCACCAAAGAGGTATCGCCAATGTCTTGAAGGGAGACTAACAAGTGGGTTCTAATTTCCTATTTTGGGAGTTTGGGGTTAAACAAATGCATCTTACCGACAAAAGAGAAAAGATTTACAACATAGAAAGACCTTCTAAATAAACTGAAAGCTATAGGGAAGGAGAGGACTCACTAATTTTCTATGTACAAAATTTTTTGTAACCTTCTTACCACCAATTTTGATGCTCCTTCTTTCTCCTCAAGAAAAATGACAAATAAAATGTTTAACCATTCTTCATTTATTATCATGATTGATAAAATCCTGAATGAATCCTTGCAGGATAGTTATAATAAATAACTTTATAAGGGAATGATTGATGCAATGTATGAAGTCACTCCACATTAATTCTCTTGGTTTAATAGGCATGAATGTCTCAATTTTCTAAATCATGCTATGATTACCATATTCTTCAAAATAATGACTTCCTTTTAAATCACGCAGACAAATATCACATCCACCATCCACACGTGTGAACTTGTTAGAAAGTAAAGATCCCCAAGATAACTAAGAGGGGAGGGGGGGTGAATCAGTTATCAGATAATTTAACCATTCAACTACTTTAAACAATATAATTAATGTACTAATCAACCATAGAAAGATAACCATACACAATTGCACAATAACACAAGATATGTTGACTAGGGAACCTCTTGAAAAGAGTAAACCCCGGTGGGAATGATGCCCACAAAATGATGCACTAATATGAAAGTTCCTTGTTAGAGGATGGACCTTGTTAGGAGTCTTATGAAATACATTCAGTACATATAAATCCCTATTAGGAGATTTTGAATCCCTGTTAAAAGATTCTAACCCAGTTAAGAGTTTGTGGAAGATAGAAGGACCCACTGCCCAAATAGCTTCAAGGCAAGATCTCTAAACCCACTATCCAAAAGATCTTAGGATTATTCAATAGAATAATATGAAATATATTACCTCCTTCACACTATGCCAAAACCGCACTCTCTGCTACACAAGATCACAATTCTAGATCTCTGTACTCACAAGTCTTCCTTCATCACTGAATTAGCTCTTTTCTTCACTTCATGCATATATTTGCATCTCAACCTTCATAGTACATATTAAAAAAAGGAAAAAATTCCTTATTATATACCAAACTCAAATAATTACAAATGAGTCGGTCCTCAATTACAAAATAATAAATTCTACACACTACACATAGAATTCACATAAAACTGTCGGCTTCCAGATACTGTAACTTTCTCCAAACATATCTTCAAATTTTGTGCTATGAACCATGTCATCATTAATGAGTCTCCAACATCCCTTTAACTGCACAAAATCAGATTCCATCCTAGCTAAGAGATATCCTCCAATTTCTGAAAATTGCTTCACAAAAACATTGTCTAAACACTGCTTTTACCAAAATGCTTATAACTCTCATAAATGAATGAATTTATTTTTGCGCTGTTAACCATAGGTTAATAACACACCAAAGAACATACCATCAACTACACAAAATCCAATCTACAATACAACATGTGTGCAAAATAAAACTGTACCTACTTTCCTGCTAATATCCAAAATATCATTGTGTTGACATCAATGACAATCCAAGTCATGAATGCAACAACAACTACTACAAAATGACTACCAAAATACTTTGCATTCATTCCTAACAATCTCCCCCATTGGCATTGATGGCAACATAGATGAAAAACATCCAATGTTCCAAAAATCCAATAATGCAACATCACTGTAAAATATCAAATTAAATCTTGCTTCATTTTCCTATTCAACTCTCTCATACAATCCACAATGTTTTTCATGTATATCTCTCCCCCATTGACATAAATGATAGAAATTCCATTACTAAGTCAAAAACAACTTAATGTCAAAAGACACCTTTCAAAAAAATACAATAACAAGAGTCCTCATGACTCAGCTCATAAACTCCCCCATAGAGGAAGTTCCAACATCCAATCCAGAAGAAAGATAGGGCTCATATACCACTGGACATATGCAATCATCTGCATCAATTCTCAAAAATAGGTTGGGGCATAACCCCAAGAATACCTCTCAGATACACAAATGTATCCTTAGGTAAAGGCTTTGTAAATATATCTGCTATCTGCTCCTTTGTACTTATGTACTCCAATCTTACTTCTTTTTTTGCAACTTTCTCTCTTACAACATGATACTTGATCTCAATATGTTTAGTCTTAGAATGTAAAACAAGATTTTTTGACATACTCACTATACTGGTGTTATCACAATGTATAACAACAGGCTCATCAAACTTTATTCCAATATCCTTCAACATTTGCTTCATCCAAATAATCTGATTACAATTATTTGCTGCTGCAACATATTCTGCTTCTACCGTACTTTATGAAGTACAATTCTGTACTTCTTACTTAACCAAAAGACCAATTTTCCTCCAAGAAAAAAGGCTCCACCACTGGTGTTTTTCTTGTCATCAACGCTACCTCCCTAATCTGCATCAGTATAGGCACATAAAGTAAAATCATCAAAATTATCATACCATAATCCATAATCCATTGTTCCTCTCAGATATCTCAGTATCCTCTTTACTACTGCATAATGTGATTCTCTAGGTTCTGCTTGAAATCTTGCTACAATCCCAATTGAATGTGCTATATCAGGTCTTGTATGTGTCAAGTACTGCAATCCTCCAATCATAGATTTGTATTTTTTCTGCTCAACTGTTGGTGTCTCATCTTTGCTAGATAACTTATGTCCAGTTACCATAGGTGTTCCAATAGGTTTAGAATCTTCCATTCCAAATCTTTTCAATAAGTCATTCAAATACTTAGTCTAACTTACAAATATACCTTCCTTGCTTTGTGTTATCTGTAATCCCAAAAAATATTTCATTTCTCCAATCATGCTCATCTCAAATTCAGTCTTCATTTCATCTACAAATTTTTCACTAGCTTCATCTTCTCCTCCAAAGATAATATCATCAACAAATATAACTATAACCAACAAACCATTCTCAATTTCTTTTGTGTATAAGTTACTATCTGTTGTTCCTTTTATAAATCTCAATTTCAATAAATACTTATCCAATCTTGCATACTAGGTCCTAGGTGCTTGTTTTAATCCATATAAAGCTTTCTTTAACTTACATACCATATCTCCTTCTTGTGTCAAAGGAAAACCTTCAGGCTGCTCAATGTAGACTTCTTCTTCCAATTCACCATTCAAAAATGCTGATTTCACATCCATCTGATACACTTTGAATTTCTTGTAAGCTGCATATGCTAGAAACATTCTCACTGCTTCAAGTCTGGCCACAGGTGCAAAAGTTTCTTCATAGTCAATTCCTTCTTGTTGTGAATATCCTTTACATACCAATCTTTCTTTGTTTCTTAACACTTCTCCTTGTTCATTCATCTTGTTTCTGAATACCCACTTTGTTCCAATCACATTCTTGTCTTCAGGTCTAGGAACCAATTCCCATGTCTTATTTTTTTCAATCTGCTCTAGTTCTTCTTTCATAGCATTAATCCAATGTTCATCTTCACAAGCTTCATTAGTAGTCTTAGGTTCAATTTGAGAAATCAAACATAAATGTACCTTATTTCGATTCAAAACTCCTCTATCTAAACTTCCAATAACTTGCTCAACAGGGTGATGTCTTGAAGTATACCTATTAGGTGTCATAGTTACTGATCTTGTTCCAACTGTAGATTCTTCTCTGCTTTCTTCTATGTTTTCTTCTCTATTTTCTTCTTTGTTTTCTTCACTATTTTCTTCAATATGACTTTCATTCAGCAAATCACTGTTAGTTTCAAAAAATAATTCTATATTTTCAATGTTAGGCTGAGGTTGTGCTTCTCCATCAGATTCATAATCAAGCATTCTTTCCTGAATTTTAAACTTCTCATCAACTTTTACATTTGCACTTTCAACAATAGTCTTAGTTCTTTTGTTATAACATCTATATGATTTTCTTTTTAAAGAATATCCAAGAAATATTCCTTCATCACTTCTAGGATCAAACTTTCCTATATCATCATCTCTCTTTATATAACATTTACTTCCAAAAATTCTAAAATACTTAACTGAGGGTGTATGTCCAAACCATAATTCATAAGGTGTCTTGTTTGTATCTACTCTGATTTGTACTCTATTCATAGTGTATACTGTTGTGTTCACTGCTTCTCTCCAAAAAGTCTTAGCCAAATCATTTTCAAACAACATAGCTCTTGCTACTTCAGTTATTGACCTGTTCCTTCTTTCTGCAATCCCATTTTGTTCTGGTGTTCTAGGGGATGAAAATTGTCTCTTAATACCATTCATTTCACAAAAGGTGTTAAACTCTCTACATGTAAATTCACCACCTCTATTAGATCTTAGACACTTAATCTTCATTCCAGATTCATTCTCAATTTTGCTTTTCATGATCTTAAATTTATCAAATGCTTTAGATTTTTCTTTCAAAAATGCAATCCACATCATCCTTGTAAAATCATCAACAAGAATCATAAAATACCTTTCTCCATAGAATCCTCTAGTCCTAGTAGGACCACTCAAGTCTGTATGAACAATCTCCAGCTTCTTTGTCGATGTGAACTTCTTGTTGGGAAATGAACTCCTTTTCTGCTTTGCCATCATACATTCTTTGCAAATCATGTTAGTAGATTTCATAATTCTAGGTAAATCTCTTATTGCAAGTGTAGTGCTCACCTTGACAATATTATCAAAGTTTATATGACAAAACCTTTTATGCCATAACCAACTGTCATCAATCCTAGTTATCAAACATGTCATCTCAGTAGGATTCAACTGAAATACATTACCTCTGATTCTGGATTCTTTTCCAATCAGATTTCCATCTTTATCTTTTATCACACAAGTTTTCTCAGAAAACCAAACTTGATAACCCTTATTAGCCAATTGTCCAACGCTTAGTAGATTATGTCTCAGTCCATCAACAAAGTAAACATCATCAGTGTTAGTCTTTCCATCAAGAGTAATAGATCCTATACCCTTAATCAAACAAGGTGCACTGTTACCAACCCTAACAATTCCTCCATCATAATTATCTAACTTAAAAAACTTTCTTTTATCTCCAGTCATATGATGTGAACAACCACTGTCTATAATCCAATTAGATTTCTTTTCAACTTGTGAAACTAATACTTTTTCTTCCCTTTTATTAGGTTCAGAACTTTCTTCTTTAATTGCTACAAATCCTATTTCCTCAAAGTTATCATTATCACTATCACTTAAATGTCTTTCAATTCCTGCTTCAAGATCTTCATCATTTGCATAATAACATTCTTTAGATCTCCTAGGTTTAAAGTTGCTTCTATACTTCTTAACTCTTTTAGGACATTTAGATGAAAAATGACCATATTCTTGACAAGTCCAACATTTAAAGATTTTCTTACCATCTGGTTCTCTTTTTACAAGTAATGCAATACCTTCTTCAATCTTCTTATCTTCCTTAGATCTGCTACTGCTGGTATAATCTCCATTCACACTAATACTTCTTGTAGGCCTAATGTTAAGAGCACTGAATGCTATTTCCATTCTAGGTAGCTCTCCTGATAATCTCAAGTTCATCTCTGCTGTTTCTAATCTTCCAAGAAGAGTCTCTCTTGAAAAGTTTGATGTACAAGGTATCACTTGTTCAATCATCTGTGTTGTCTACTTGAATACTGGTGTCAAAGTTCTCAGAATTTTCCATATCACTTCATTCTCTATCTTATCACCTCCACAAGACTTTATTCCTATTACAATTTTAGACATCCTACCAATATAGCTTCTAATAGATTCATCTTCCATCATTCTGATATCTTCAAATGCACAAATCTAATTATGTAATCTAGCCTTCTTTGCATGTTCATCACCTTCAAAAGTAGAATGTAAAGCTTTCCAAATTGCATGAGATGTTTTCCAACATCTTACCTGACTATATTCATTCTCTGGTAGTGCTGACAAAAGTGCTTCTCTTGCAAGTATGTTACACATGAATAGATCTAGTTCATCTTTAGTTCCTGCCTCTAGATTGTCTTCCTCAACGATAGTCTTCTCATTCTTTGTAATCAACCAATAACTTGGTCCTAAACACAATAGATGTGTCTTCATATTTTCTTTCTAGCTATCAAAATTTACTCCATCAAACTTAGGGCTTTCTTTTTTGAAATTCACCATGGATCTCCTTAAGTTGTTAAACTTTTCTTTCAAGGACCTGCTGCTCTGATACCAATTGTTAGAAAGTAAAGATCCCCAAGATAACTAAGAGGGGGGGGGGGGGTGAATCAATTATCAGATAATTTAACCATTCAACTACTTTAAACAATATAATTAGTGTAATGATCAACCATAGAAAGATAACCATACACAATTACATAATAACACAAGATATGTTGACTAGGGAACCTCTTGAAAAGAGTAAACCCCGGTGGGAATGATGCCCACAAAATGATGCACTAATATGAAAGTTCCTTGTTAGAGGATGGACCCTGTTAGGAGTCTTATGAAATACATTCAGTACATATAAATCCCTGTTAGGAGATTTTGAATCCCTGTTAAAAGATTCTAACCCAGTTAAGAGTTTGTGGAAGACAGAAGGACCCACTGCCCAAATAGCTTCAAGGCAAGATCTCTAAACCCAATGTCCAAAAGATCTTAGGATTATTCAATAGAATAATATGAAATATATTACCTCCTTCACACTATGCCAAAACTACACTCTCTACTACACAAGATCACAATTCCAAATCTCTGTACTCACAAGTCTTCCTTCATCACTAAATTAGCTCTTTTCTTCACTTCATGCATATATTTGCATCTCAACCTTCACAGTACATATTACAACAAGGAAAAAATTCCTTATTATATACCAAACTCAAATAATTACAAATGAGTTGGTCCTCAATTACAAAATAATAAATTCTACACGCTACACACAGAATTCACATAAAACTGTCGGCTTCCAAATACTGTAACTTTCTCCAAACATATCTTCAAAGTTTGTGCTATGAACCACATCATCATTAATGAGTCTCCAACATCCCTTTAACTACACAAAATTAGATTCCATCCCAGCTAAGAGATATCCTCCAATTTCCAAAAATCACTTCATAGAAACACTGTCTAAACACTACTTTTACCAAAATGCTCATAACTCGCATAAATGAATGAATTTATTTTTTCACTATTAACCATAGGTTAATAACACACAAAAGAACATACCATCAACTACACAAAAGCCAATCTACAATACAACATGTGCACAAAACAAAAATGTACCTTCTTTCCTGCTAATATCCAGAATATCACTATGTTGACATCAATGACAATCCAAGTCATGAATGCAACAACAACTGCTACAAAATGACTGCCAAAATACTTTGCATTCATTCCTAATAGAACTATCCTACCACTTTTGGTAACTTTGTACGATAGCTTCCCATTATTGATTTAATACCTGTAGTTCTTGAAAAGGAAACTTTCAATGTAGCAAAGGAACAAAACTATGGAATATTCCATATGCTAGACATTATAATTCGACCTTGAACTTGAACTTGAACAAATTTCAAAGTTTGGGTGTGGGTTCAGGTTCAGGTTCTACTTCAAAAGACCGATAGACGAATTGAAGGATTTAACAAACATTGACACTGCATAACTCGTAACGGTTAATGAACTTGAACTTGAACTTGACAGAGTTCAAGTTCATCTTCAACTTAGGATTTCTATTGACCAAGAGTGAAGAAAAATTGAGGGTAACAACTGGCTTTGATTGGGGACTGGTACTATTTAGGACTCAGAAATGAACCCAGAAGCTCTAGTTTCACAAGACAATTTTATAACTTATTAGACCAAGTCGATTCATCACAACAAAATTTTCTACTCCTATAGATGCAACTCAAAACTTATATACAAGCAAGGGAAAAGGAAACTTACAAATGATAAAGCTTGAGGTCCTACCCATTATAGGACAGGGGTAGTTCATTTTTGTCAACATATTTTAGTTTAAAGGCATTTGGACCCAGAGCTTGAGAGATCTTGAATGGTCCCTTCTAGAGAGACTCAAACTTTCCATGCGCCCCATGCGGTTCTCAATGCTTATCCCAGAGCAGGACCTTATCTCCCTCCATAAATTTTCTCAGTCTGGCATGACGATCAAATATTTCCTTCACCTTCAATTGATGACCGATTATGTGGTCTACTAGCTCTGCTCTTTCTTCCTCAATTTTTGACAGATACATGATTATCTTTTCCAACGAATCCTTGAAAATCTCATTCTCAATACACCTGTGTAATTTAGCGGTTGCCAATTCTAGTGGAAGGGATAATTGTGCTTCAACCCTGTAAACCAATTCAAAGGGTGAAATTCTTATAGCTATTTTTGGAGAAGTTCTATCCACCCACAATGCTTCATATAACCGCTTATGCCAATCCTTCCCTCTCTCATCTACTAGCTTCATGATATTAATTAGATTCTTATTTGTAGATTCTACTTGACCATTTCCCTGAGGGAAATAATCCGAAGAGTGAGACAAGCTTATTCCATGGTCATAGAAGAAAAGTTGAATCTCTCGAGATGAAAAATTCTGAGCATTATCGGCCACTATTTTGAGTGGGACTCTGAACTTAGTGACAATGTTCTCTTTTAGGAATCTACAAACTATCTCAGAAGTGGTAACTTTAATAGGTATAGCCTCTACCCAGTTGGTAAAATAATCTGTGGCTGTAAGTATATGAGTGTGCCTGCCACTTGAAGTTGGATTAATCAGACCAATAAAATCTAGCCCCCAATGCTGGAAAGGTTCTTCAATGATTATGGGCCTTAGAGGTAAAGCAGCCAACTGGGGCTTCCCTGAGAAGAACTTGCATTTCTCACAATTAGCCACCTACTGGTATGCATCTCTGAACATTTCGGGCCAATAATAGCAATTTCTTAAAATCTTAAAAGTTGTTACATATGAGTAGTGTCTTCCACAGGCTTCATTATGGAACATTTGTAATAGCCTCTGTTGTTGTTCTTTGTCAACACACCGCAAGAACATCCCATCCAATCCTTTCTTCTATAGGACATTGTCCACAATGACATACTTTGTTTCCTTTAGCCATAAATTCCTTTTTTCCTTAGTCGACAAGTTACTTGGGGCTTCTCCATAAGTCAAAAAGAATGCTACATCTGAGAACCATGAATCATTTATTCCGATGAACAGACAATTTGGCAAACCTTGATCTTCTTTATTTTTGGGCATCAGTTTACAGAGACCATGACCTCTTACTAGCTTTGTGGGTTTGATCTCCAAATCAAACTCTTGCACCTTCACTACCCAAGTAGCTCTGTTATTAACAACTACTTCCTACTAAGTAAGAATACTTTTAACGGCTGAGTTTGAAACAAAAACTATAGAATGTGAATGAAGGATGTAATAGTGAAATTTCTTGAATGCCTTAACCACTGCGAATGCCTAATTTTTAGTTTGGGAATAGTGCAACTCATGTTTCTTAAGTGGTATGCTCATGAATGAAATAGGCACCTTTTCATCTTTTTCATTCTTTTGTAACAACACTCCAGACATCGTGTGTTCTAATGCATAGCAGTAGATGATAAAATCTTTTTTTAAATCTGGGTGGATTAATGTTGGAGCATTGGCTATAGCTTCTTTTATCTTCCCAAAAGATTTTACAGTTGGTTCATCCCACTTGAAATTCTGCTTTTCACTTAACAGGTCCACCATCGGCTTTAATGTCTCTACAAAATCAAGAATGAACTTTCTCATGAAATTGACTTGACCAAAGAAATATTTTATTCCCTTATGATTGACAGGAAGACACAACTAGTGGATGGATTTTACCCTTTCTAGATTGATTTTAATGCCTTCCTTTGAAACTAAATGACCCAACAACTTTCCTTCTGTCACATAGAAGATTGACTTCTTCAGATTTAAAGAAACACCATGATCCCTACACCTTTGTAAAACCTCTTTCAAGTCTCTTAGATGCTTCTTATGCCTCCTGGATAACACTGTCATGTCATCTAAATAAATAGTAATGGTTTTATTTAACAAGTGGCCAAAAATAGAATTCATAGCCCTTTGAAATGTGGTGCCAACTTTAATCAGTCCAAAAGGCATTCTTCTATAGGCGAATGTGCCCCACGGTGTGGTAAAAGCTATCTTATGCTAATCTTCCTTTGTGATGCTAATCTGGTTATAGCCTGAAAAGACATCAAGCAATGACATCATCTTTGAGCCAGCCACAGTCTGAAGATTTTGATCCATCATAGGCAAAGCAAATTTATCCTTAAGGCTTGACTGATTGAGGTTTCTAAAATCCACACATATTATAATCTCTCCATTCTGTTTCATCATAGGAACTATGTTGGCTACCCACATAGAATGATGGATGGGAAGATAATGCATGCCTGAAGCATCTTGTCAATCTCTTTAAAAATAGCATCTACCACCTTTGGATTATAGGTCCTCAATTTCTAACGGAAAGGAGACATTCCTAGTTTCAAAGGAATATGGTGTGTAAACTATCCTTGCCTGAAATTCTTTAGATCATCATAGGACCAAGCAAAGACATCTCTATACTCTTTTAGTAACTTGGTAAAATGACCTTTCTCATCTTCATCACAACACACACCTAGGTTTACCAACTTGGGATTGAATTGATCTCCAATGTTAATTTTTTCATATTCACCTGAAGGGACATTATCTGGTATGACAGGTTGATTTAAATAACAATCTCTTCTATCAAAAAACCTCTCTAACTCCACTAGTCCTTTTGGTATGGAGTTACCTTTAAGCTAAATCACTTATTCTGAGGAGATGACTTCTTTTCCTGGACAAAATTCATGGCACTCAGATTCTGATCCTTCATAATAATTAGTTGAGAATTTTTCCAACCCTTGCAGAAATTCATTAATGTGGGCATCGTCTTTGAAGACTTGCTAGGAACAAGAATTATCAGGTACACTGGGCCTATGTATAACCTCAATTGTATAACGGTCATCTATGAAGTCTGTATGTGGAATTAGCAGGGATGTTGATCCTGCTAGAGCATCAGGTCTTGAGTTATATTCTCTGGGAATTGCCTCTATTGAAAAAGCCTCAAACCACTCAAGTTCATCCCAAACCCTATTCCTATAATGCTTCAATCTCTCAGTCTTCACTGAGAATAAGCTCTTAACTTGTTTAACAATTAGCTCTGCATCACCTCATGCCTTTAAAATCTTAATGCCTTTTTTCTTTTCTTCTTCTAGACCCAACAGGAGGGCTTCATATTCTGTTGTGTTGTTTGTATTCTCAAACTCTAGCTTGAATGAAAAAGGAAGTTTGAGACCAAAAGGTGAAATAAGGACAATTCTTGTCCCTGAGCCTATGGAAGAGCAATTTCCATCAAATTCAAGAATCCAATGAACTTCTTCATCTGCAACAACAGGACTTGGGACATCATTCTTAGATAAGATAACATAGTTAGCAAACTCAGACTCTTGATACAAAATTCAAGATTTGGGATCTTCTGAGGGAAAAACACTGTACTTGGACTTGGGTTCTGGAAGTAGAGTAACCTTCTTATTTGAATTATGGCCTGAGACCAGTCCAATTTTATCTCACCACCTAGATCTCTTCAAAAGGTTATGCTGAGGAGCATTCCATATCCAGCTAGAATATCAACTACTAGAAAGGTTAGCTTCAATCTTTTATCAGGGAAAGCTGCTAAAGCAACTTGAGCATCCTTGATTTGACCTATGAGTCAGACCTACTTAGCATCCATGGAATAATAGTGGCCAAAGGTGTCAGTCATGGGGAGGTTTAGTGCTTTATCTACAAAGGATGGCATGATATTATCTGAGGCCCCTAAATCAATGATACAATTGTTTAGTTTGAAGCCATGGATAAATAAAGATACATAGAAAGGTTCTAGTTTCAAACTAGAGGGAATAGTAGAAATGGGCTTAAATGCGGGTTTTTGTTCAAATTTGTCCTCTTTCTTTACAGACTCTCCTTTAAAACATGCATTATTAGTTTGTTGAGCCTTAGGTTCAACAAGGGATCCTTTGACATAATTGACCAATTTATCTAGCTCCCAGGGATTCATTTTTAAGTAATCTGTAGCAGAGATTGTACTTTGGAAGTTTTACAAAAATCAACTATACTAAAAGAAGATTCAGATTAAGATCTTTTCAAGATTTGTACCTCTGGACTACTTGTCTTCGGGAGCTTCAGATTTTCATTTGGCTGACTCCCAATATCCTTAGTTGCTGAATTTGACCAATTACTCACTTTTCCTCCACATTGATTTCTTGTCAAAACTGAGCAAGAGGTATCCCCTAAAGTCACCAATATGTCACCACCCCTTTCAAAGTTTGATTCGTATTCAAAATAGAAATTTCCAAAGTTGCCAAGTATTTTAGAGGATATGTCTTCCACAATCACCTTCGCTGTAGCTTCTTTTTTAGCTTCAAGCTGTACATATCGTATATTTTCAGGGCATGAACCCCCTTCATGCTCATCAGTCTGATGGAAAAAACACATGTTGCCTTTATTTGGAGGAGGTTCAATTTGCAGTCTTTGTTGTGGAGGAGGCAAATTGAATTGTTTTCTCGAGCTTGAGGCTCCTTGAGCTGGGTATTTGCGTGGGATATCCTGGTAAGGACTGGCAACTTTAGGCAATTACCTCTTGATTGTTATTAGGTCATTCATCAATCTTTGTATTACAAGGTCTAATGATGAGGAGGTGGAAGGCTGGGAGCTAGGTGTTTGTACATCTTTTCTCCATTTGCCACTTGTTATGAGATCATCCTCTAATTCAATGGCAAGAGTTTGAGCAGCATCTAGAGTGGCTGGCCTAGCTCTTTTTAAAGGAAACACAACATCAAGAGGCATAGCATTCAAGAAAAACCCCTTTTTATTTTCATCATTAGGTCTGCTTGCAGCTAGAATTTTCTGAATTTCCTTGTTAAATCTTGCTATGAACTCCCTCATAGGTACTTGAATCTCTTTCTTCATTTGACTTAACTAGATCAAGAGTGTGTTAGCATCATCAGCTAACTTAAATCTAGTCTCAAATTCTCTTTTCATGGTATCCCAATCGATAATAGAGGCATGTGGTAGATTATGAAACCAATCAGCTGCTACATCTAGGGTGCCAACAACCAAAACTTCTCATGTTCTGTTGAAGGCATTCAAATGATCTTCTAGAGATTTATTTCCATCACCACTAAATTTAGGTAAAATATCTCAACCTTTAGGTAAATTTCCCAAGTTTGCTCCTAAACTTTTAAGGTCCTACAGCTGCACCCCAGGGTTGATTCTGAGCCATGGTAGGTAAGATGATATTTAAGGGTTGTAGATATACAAAAGAAGGAACTAGGGTTCCTGGTGATACCAAAGAATGGAAAGAAGTTAAAGGAGTGGCTTTAATGGGAGAAGAGGGTCTACTAGCAGTCTTGTAATGTGTTTCCCAAGAAGGTGGTTGGCATTTGAAATCAAGCTTTGCTAGGTCTTCAAAATCTGAATCAACGAGACCTTTTTCTCAATCCCCTCTTGTATATCTCTTGACTTCCAATTTACTAATTGAACCAAAATAAAAATGTGTAAAGAGAAACCTACTCTTAGGGTCTTTGGATTGCTCTGTCCACTATAGCAGCTTCTCGAGCCACGGGTAAGCCCCTTAACCACTCTCCAATTTCTTCTTCCTCATCAAGGACTAACCTTACTTTTTAATATTGTTGCCCACTTGTCCTCAGCTTCCAAGCTATTGCATTCAAATCAGGAATTATGTCTTCTTGAGTATCTGAAAAATCAAGGCCTGGTTGCAAGATTGGAGGAACTTCTTGTTGACCAGGAATCACCTCAGTGGGTAACACCATAATTGATCATTAAATTAAAAAGACTTAAATCCTACTCTACTCTTTAGACTTTCCCTAGTAGAGTCACCAAAAACTATTAGCATATAGTTTTTCCCTTTCTTTAAATCAATTTTTAGACTCCCATAAAGCATGAAAAGAAAAGAAAACCTCAACACTAACAATTGAGTTCCTTTGAAAGCAATCTCTCTGCAATTTTTAAGGTGCAACTACCTTCCAAAAATATTTTCAATACAATCTTATTGAACAAATAAATGTAAAATCATGTGTGCTTTTAACCAGAAAATACATAAGGTCAACACTCAGTTCATCAACATGAAAAGTGGTTGTAGATTTTCAAAGAATAACATTTACTTCTAACACTGCTTCATACTTTAAAATCTTTAAAGTTAAAACTTCTGTAATGATTCCCTCTATTACTCTAAGCACAAGATCAACTTATACCATAGTTGAGCTTTGTTTAATATAATTTAATTCCACAAGAAAATGAATTATATAGGATAGACAATAGTATCTATCGATTCAAAAGCTCAAACATACATGCAATACCATACGATATTTCATATTTTCTATTATATCAACATTCAAAAGCTTAAAGTGTAGTCTTTAAAAAAAGTTCCCAAAAAACTCAAAGAGTCAAACCCTTAATAAGTCTAAAGTTTTCAAATATATAGCCACGTAGGGGTTATGCAACTAACTAGATAAAATTGTCTTTTACTAGAGGTAAATACTTTTAAAAGTAAATAACTATCTCGAGCATAAAGCAATAAAAGTGGGACTGGGCGCAAAGCGAATCCAAAATAGAGCCAGGTGTCTCTGATAGCTATGGTGTCAAGGCTGCCACAAGATGCACTGCCTTCCAGTCTTCAAATGCAGCTGTGAATGTGGATATCACCTACTGGTGTGGCAAACTAAGATAATTAATTCATTGTTTCCAGCCTTCCTTCTCTCTCTTGACTTGAGCCACCTTTTCATTGTGCATATCTAGGTGATCCTGTTGAAGTATAAGAATTGACTCTACCCGCGCAACCTTTGAAAATTCTTGGACTGTTGGCGCCTTCATTTCCTTAAGCTCATCAAACTAGGCTTTGACACTCTTGATCACCTCATCACTTGGCCTATTTGATTCCTCTTGGGCCCCCTGACATTGTTTATCCACCCAGTTTATATCATTTGAAATGATATCTTTGATTATTCCCAGTCCCTTCAGGAGGTCTTTTATTTTAGAAACTCCTTGTGCTATGGCTTTGTTCCTCCAGTCAATACACTCCTTTAAAACATAAAGGGTTTTATCATCTAACCCTGGGACAAGCTTCTCTGCAAGGAATTTCTATAGGCTGCACTCTTGGATCTCTTCCATCCAATGGAGTTCTTTCATCCAGGTAGCCTTTTCTATCTCCCACTCTTCGATATTTGCCTCAATTTTATTTACCAGGTGACTCCCTTTAGTGTGAGATTGATTTAGGTGACTCCCTTTATTTGGTCGAGAAACTTTTGATTGTCTGGGGATTTAATATCAATGCAAGCTGGCATTTCATTCAAAGGAAAAGTCTCAGGATGTTGAATGATGTTTATGTATTGGGCCATGCTTTTCATAGCCTCCTTCATCTCTTTTTTATCTTTAGCATCCTTCCAGACTCTATTGGAAATCTTCTTATTCAAGACCTTAAAGAACTTCATGTTAGTGGCTCTGCTATCTCTCCCTAAATCGACTCTGGATATCTAGAAATCTTGGGCTGAAACCTCCCCTTCATCTTTGTTGTTTACTAGTTTTGCGATTTCTACCATCCAACGGCCACTGTTTTCATCAAAATCAATTCTGGATTCCATTTTTGTCTTCTTAGTCTTTAGAGTCTTTCCTAACACCTTCTCACAACATCCTCAATGGGCACAAATAGAGGGACCACTCTTCTCTTTTTAGCAACAAAATTATCCATCCATTATGGAGCTGTAGAAGGTTTCTTTTGAGTATCATAACTACTCAGAAGAGCCAGTGAATCTTTTGGAGTATTCTCGGTATCATCCTATAACTGCTGGTTATCTGACATATCAGGCACACTAGAATCTACAACTGGGTTTTCTTGTAAGTCAGCTTCAGATGGGTCAAAATTCAAAATGACATTGGGAGTCACTTCTTGCCGCTTGGCCTTGTTCTTTACCCTAGAGCTTGATCAAGTGACTCGAGCTACAGGTTCATCTTGGAGTTGAACTTGAACTTGAACTTGAGGAGAAGTTGGTTCAACTTTAGGTTTGATATTTCCTACAAAAGATTGATCAATATTTATATTAGTTAAAACAAAAGTTTTCCTCGACAAACTCCTCTTCTTTGTTTTCACTTGCTTCTTGGTAGGCTGTGAAGGAATTATAGAAGCCTTTTTCTCAAACAACCATGCCTTTGTTCTTTCAATCACCCTGGCCATTTTCACTTGTAGGTCATCTTCCTCTGGCTTCATCCAATGTAACTCTGGGATAGGAAGTGACTCTACTTTATCCAAGAATTGGGAGTCGAGCACATCAACTTCACTGTCCTCTTCTACCCCATCTGTATTCATATCCAGTCTGAAAGTGAGAATCTGCTTCATGGTCAATCTGGACCATAGCCTTTTCCTAACTTCCAATTCATCAAAAGAATTGGCCCAAAAATCCTCCAACTTAGGAATATGCATGAATGTGTCAGGGACACTAAGGTTCGACCTAGCCAAACCCCTATAATCAAAATTGGTTCTGGGAGTGTAAGGTTTTAAATGAAATGCAGACAAATCTCCTTCCATTGCTAAGACATGTTGGAAACTCTTGCACCTGTAATAACCCAACTAAATAGGGAAAAGGATGCCTGAAGACTTCTTGGAGCTACCAGATTTCTGTTCAACAATGACAAGCTGCCTACAAAGTTCCATTAAGACCACATTATCTAGACAAAACCTAGGAAGTCGTAATGGTTCTTCATCAAATGCTCCAAACTTGAGGTAAGTAAATCTGGGGAATTGATTAAAATGACACCCATATACATTTATCACTTGTTTCACTTCCTCAGAGAGCCTATTATTATCCTTCCATGCAATTCAAAGATGAGTTTGGCTAAAAACATATCATTAACCTTTTTGAACTCACTAGGAAACCTTTCACTCTGCAGGCACGTGAAATAGTCATATATTTTTTCATATCATTTGTCCACACTCCCAATTCCTGCAATAGGCCAAAACATAGAAAAGGTAGGAAGACAAGTAAAAAGTAGTCAGGCTGGTCTAGGAGCTCTCTGTGGATTCTCTCTACTATCAAATCAGCCCAATCGATAAATTTCTCTCCTAGAATTTTTTGGATAAAACAATACATCTAATTCTCCTAGTAGAATGTGTATGGGTTCCCCTTCACCTTGTTTAGAAGGAATCAATATTAGTGATTTCCTTACATAAATGTTTGATTATTAGGGGTTTAGGCAATCTGGACCCTCCTTTCTCTGGTTTTGCAAGCCATGTCTGAGCTATTGAGGAGCTATACTTTTTCTTTTCCTCTTCATACACATGGTCCACCTCAGCATAGGTCCAAGGCTCATATGGTTCTTTATCTGGAATCCACAGAGCTGCCATTAATGTCTCCCGACTTGTTTTAACCAAAACTTCTCTTGAAGCATCTTTGATACATCTGCTCTTACCGTCATATTTATTAGCAGATTCTAACACCAGTTCAAGACAAATTAGAGCTGGGGGAAAAGTAGCAGCCTCCATTAACCCACTCCCTACTAGCTTCTTTGAAAAGGAACCTTTAGAGGCACTTTTGACCTTATCACATAGTTTCCTTAAGCTTACATTCACCAAAGAGGTATCACCAATGTATGGAAGGGAAACTAACAAGAAGGTTCTAATTTCCTCTTTTGGGAGTTTGGGGTGGAACAAAGGCATCTTACAGGAAAAAGAGAAAAGATTTACAATAGAGAAAGACCTTCTGAATAAACTGAAAGCTGCAGGGAAGAAGAGGACTCACCGATTTTATGCATACCAAATTTGCTGTAACCTTCTTACCACCAATTATGCCACTCCTTTCTCCTCAAGCATAATGACTAACAAAATGTTTAACCATTCTTCATTTATTATCATGATTGATAAAATCCAGAATGAATCCTTGCAGGATAGTTATAATAAATAAATTTATAAGGGAATGATTGATGCAATGTATGAAGTCACTCCACATTAATTCTCCAAGTTTAATAGGCACGAATGTCTCAATTTTCTAAATCATGCTCTGATTACCATATTCTTCAAAATAATGAGTTCCTTTTAAATAGCGTAGATAACTATCACATCCACCATCCACACACGTGAACTGTCCTATCACTTTTGGTAAATTTATAGGGTAGCTTCCCATTATTGATTTGATACCTGGAGTTCTTGAAAAGGAAACTTTCAATGCAGTGAAAGAACAAAACTATGGGATATTCCATATGTCGGACATTATACTTTGGCCTTGAACTTGAACTTGAACTTGAATGAATTTCAAAGTTCGGCTGTGGGTTCAGGTTCAGGTTCCACTTCAAAAGATCGACATACCGACTGAAGGATTTAATAAACATTGACGCTACATAACTCATTACGGTTAATGAACTTTAACTTTAACTTGACAGAGTTTAAGTTCAACTTCAACTTAGGATTTCTACTGACCAAGACTAAAACTGAGAGTTAAGAAAAATCGAGGGTAACACATTAAATATTAGATTTTTCATTTTGTACTCTAAGTATTGATCACATGTCAAAAAATTTATATTCATAATTGATCATTACATTTTGCATTCATACTGAATGTAATTTACAAATGTTCTCTCATATTTCAATAAACAAAGTACAATAAATAGAATAGAAAGAAGAGATAGAGGTATGAGTGGGTCCTCTGCATTGCCTTGAAGCATTATTTGTACATCAAGGGCTAGTTGTCATGTTTGGTCCAAGTCTCCGGTCTTCAGCTTGAGTCTGCATCTGTCTAGTTCTAGGTCTTTTAGGGATTGTCCTACATCATGGTTAGAAGAGTTTTTTAGATCCAACTGGATCTAAGCAATGCAAAGATAACAAAAACATCATACAATATAAAAATTCTTTCATGGCTGCATATATTTATGATATTTAATGCAATAACAAAATGAGTATGCACATAAAGTGAAAAATAGTGTTAAAAGAAAACAATATAGCATTATGTTAGTGAGCACACCAGTGGTCTGATGGATGCCCAAAATTGACCACTACGTCATGTTCACTAACCTAATGCATTAGTTTTGATGTTTTCAAGTTGAACAGAGAGATGCATTGTTTACACAAATTATGTGTTATAGTAAAAAATCAAAAGAGATGCAATATACTTTTCATCATGGTGCTCACAAAATCAGTGTGTTGTTCAAATATTATTCATTCACTGAATATATGCTAAATATAAAAGTGCAAGGTCACATGAAATCTATTTATGGGTATCGCGAGCCCGTGCTCAAACCCCATAAACAGATTGCTTTGCTGAAAGTAAAATTTGTGTTACAAGTCTTGTTATATCTGATTCATGGATCTACTATAGCAAAATATCAAATGGTATGAAATCATAGATTGTGATGCTCATTGTCAAGAATGCTAAAATGATACAAGGAGTGCTACAGGTGAGATATGATCAAAACAATAGTGCTGAAGGCCAAAATGAATTTTTTATTCATCTTGATGAATATATGCTACAGGAAATATATTTTAAACTTTTAGTTTTGTTGTTTTGCATTGTCAAAGAGACCACAAATGTCAGCAATAACAAAAAAGTTGGGCTTAACTGAACTTCAATATAAAGATCCTTCATGTTATGTCTCTAGCATTAAAACTAATGAGTGGCCGATAACACTTCAGTTTTACAAATAAGGTAGCTGGTGGTTATTACAGTGAGCATTGCAAAGTCAAGAGTTCAAAAGTCTACATAAAGCTTGAGATCATGGATATGAAATAGTTACAATGCAATGCCAGTGAGAGATCTCGTAAATAAAGACCAAGTTCTGGATGTGTCAAAGTTCAAGTATCAAGCTCAAGTTCATATCAGAGCTAAACATCCCAACCATAAGTCTTCAACCCATAGCATTTCACATAAAATTATGCAAAAAGTAGTTTGAAGCCATGAAAATATTTTAAGGCACATCATTATTCTACAGCTCGTGTTTGAGTTTGAGCATGTTCATCAAGCAATGAGAAGAATAAAAGACAAGAAACTATCTATGGAAATAAAGCAAGATTTACACAAGGCCTGAGTTTTATTAGACATAACTTTTACTTACAACCATATTTCAAGAAATCAAATTACCAAGCCAAAGTCACAGGAAAAGACCGTGATTTTTTAGTCTAAAGTTGATTATAGTCAAAATCAAAATCTACAGCTGTCATGTCCCCTTTTCAAATAATTAAAAATAATAACTTTTGCTAAGGCTGGCAAGCTCAAAAAGTGAAGTTTCGAGAAAAGGGGCTAATCTTTGGAAACCAATGGATTAATAAATAAAAATTATTATTAAAATATGTATTATTTACCCCTCTTGGTCATGAGTTAGGGTTATGCCCTCTTTTAAAGGGGTTTGGAGGCATTTCAGGCTCATTCTAGAACTTGATTTTTGCTCATTGCTTTGTTGTTCTTCAGAGGCTACCAAACCTGTCGAGAAGAAGACCCAAGGACATGAGTTTGTAGGTTTCTAGGAAGGCTAAGGATGGTATTTTGAGGCCATTCGATGTGCAAGCTCATGTAGAGTTTTCCCTTATGCTGAACAGTGCAAATTTGTGAGTTTTCGGGTGTGTTTCTTGTAAGAGTTTGGTGTTTCCGGTTGAGTATTTCATATCACTTTGGCTTTCTTCTATATTGAAGACATTTTTATGATAAGATAGAGCTGAATATATGTATTGGGTCTTGGTTATACTCCTATGATAGATTATTAGTGTTTTGTGGTGTTTTCGGGCTATTTTTTGTTGTTTTCGGGAGCCTGATGAGTATTGTTTTTGTCCTCCGTTTGGGAGCTGTTGTGTAAACTCTATATAGATCTAGAAATTTCATTTTTTAGGCCATTATGCTGGTGAAATTTTTGTAAAAATGTCTACTTTCATATTTATCAATAATATGTGAAGCTTTGAAGTTTTTGGCACTATTTCGGGCATACCCAATTTGGGTTTTATTGAGAAATTGGTTGATTTTTTGAAATATTGGTTGTTTGATTTTAAAATCTGATTAGAGGCTTTAAATTTCATATAAATTTAGAAAGGGTACATTACAGTGGTATTAGAGCTATGATCTTGCCAGCCTGAGGGTTTGTAGAAGTTTGTATGCAACTAAGTGAAAGAGAAAAGAGATATTTGCAGCAAGAAAAGAATAAAGAAATTTTGATCAAACCTCCAGTTGAAAATAAAAGTACAAAATCCAAGGAAGGAACAAGTATGGCTGACCTAGATGAGATGGCAAAAAAATTCTTCCAAGACATCCAGAATACTCAGAAGCAAACAGTGGATAGTTTGGCAGAAACTAGAGAGGCTTTGCGGATATTGACAGAAAAATTGCAAGGAGTTGTATCTACTAATGAGAAAGGGACCACTTTAGAGGAGCCAAGAAATTTGAAACCCACACCCTCTAAATCAACAAAAACTATTTTCTTTCTTGTAGATGAGCCACCAGTACCAAATCCAGCCCTTAGTCCTATGGAAGAGGTTACAGGTAACTTGATTGCATTAAGAGCTACTTATAATGGCTTAGATGATGACTTTCGTAGTTCGGTTCCTTTTAGAGAATATGTGGATATGATGAACACTTTGATGCCAAAGAAAGAGTACAGGAGGGAGCATGACATAAGTGGAAGAGAGCTCAAAAATAAAATAAGCAAGTTTACAGCACCTAGTTTTGATGGAACAAATAAAATTTCAGCTAGAGCATGGCTACAAAAATTACAAACCTTCTTCACACTTAACCCCATGAAGGAGAGTGATGCCATTCAATTCACAAGTCTACACTTGGAAGATGCAGCCTATGATTGGTGGTATCATGGAATGACTACTCAAGGTCATGATCAAGTAACTACATTTGATGATTTCAGTCAAAGAGTGATAGATAGATTTGATCTCAAGGATGATGAAGAGTATTTTAAATAATTGTCAAAGTTGAAGCAAACCAAATCAGTTAATGAGTATATAGAAGAGTTTCAAAAGGTGGCTGTTATGGTACCCGATATGAGTGAAAAGATGATTGTTTATCTTTTTCTTGATGGTTTGGAAGATTTTGTTAAGGGTTTGGTTAAGGCTTTCTCACCCTCAACCTTACAGGAAGCTATCAAAAGAAGCTTGCAACTTGAAATTTGTGTGCCTATGAAACTAGTCACTAATCAAAAACCCCCAAATCTTTGGCAACATAAGGGGAATTTTTAGAAAAAGACTTTTCCAGCACCACCACCAAAGAATGTGATAAATGTAGCAAAAAAGAAGGTAGATGAAGAGACTAGGGGTGAATTACGAAGGAAAAAACTTTATTTCACTTGTAGAGAACCATGGGTTCCAGGACACAGATGTTTGGGGAAAGGTCAAGTGCACTATATTGAAGTTGCTTCAGAATTTGATTTAGATGAGCATGAGGAATTTCATGACACTAAGGAGGAGGAAGAAGAAGAGCAAGAAAAAGAAATCAGAAAGGATGACACTTTAGCAACATTATTAGGAGTCCCAAGATACCATCCCTTTTGAATTCGAGGGGTACTAGCAGGGAAAAGGTTGACAGTTCTTCTTGATAGTGGGGCAACTCACAATTTTATTGATGAGGGATTTGTCATGAAAAGAGGGCTTAAAGTAGAAGATTTTGAGGGATTCAATGTTACTGTAGCTGAGGGATTCACTATGCCTTGCACATGGGTGGTGAAACAACTCAAGATAACCTTAGGAGATTATGAGTTATGTGATGACTTCTATGTTGTTGGCATTGGGGAGACAGATCTTGTTTTGGGTGTTCAGTGGTTGCACTCTATTGGAGGCTATTACATGAACCATCAAACTATGGAGTTTAAATTTCATTCCAATGGGAAAGAAGTCTTATTGAGAGGCTTATTGAATGGAGCACCTAAGGTGGTCACTGCAAAGAGGATGGAGAGGACTTTTCAAAGAGGACAAGTAGCATGGGTAGCAGGAGTCATAATCCATCCAACAAGCTCTCCAAAGAATCAAGCTAATTTCCATTTTGAAATTCAAAATATTCTTGATAAGCATAGTATAGTTTTCAATGATTTGCCTCTAGGATTACCACTAGATAGAGGTTTTGAGCATGTTATAGAGTTAGAACAGGGTGCCAAACTAGTTATAACAACTCTATACCACCATCCAAGAGGTTATAAGGAAGAAATAGAAAAAACTATTAAGGAACTCCTGGGACATGGGATTCATAAGGCATAGCTCTAGTCCATTTGCATCATTTGTGGTACTTGTCAAGAAAAAGGATGGTACAATGAGAATGTGTATAGACTACAAGACTCTAAACAAGAAGACCATAAAAAATAAGTATCCCATACCACACATAGATGAACTCATTAATGAGTTACACGGTGTTGTATACTTCTCAAAAATTGACTTAAGATCAGGGTACCATCAAATCTGCATGAGGAGGGAAGATGTGGGAAAGACTGCTTTCAGATGTCACTATGGGCACTTTGAATTTCTTTTTATGCCATTTGGCCTCACTAATGCACCAACAACATTCCAATCTTGTATGAATAAGGTATTTAGCAAGCATCTTCAAAAATTTGTTTTGGTATTTTTTGATGATATCTTGATTTATAGTAAAACATGGGAAGAGCATCTAAAGCACATAGACACTATTTTTGGAATCTTGGAGTAGAAATCCTTCTATGCTAAGCTATCTAAATGTGAGTTTGGTTTGACAGAGATCCTATATTTGGGACATATTATAAGTTCTAAAGGAGTACAGGTTGATCAACAAAAAATCCAGACAATTTTGGATTGGCCTCCACCCACTAATCTTACACAGTTGAGAGGTTTCTTTGGGTTGTGTAGCTACTATAGGAGGTTTGTCAAGGGATTTTATTAGCTTTCTTCCCCCTTGACTGATTTGACAAAGAAAGGAGCTTTTATTTGGACACAAGAGGCACAAAAAACATTTGATAAGCTTAAGGAGGTAATGAGTTCATGCCCTGTGCTTGCAATTCTAGATTTCTCTTTACCTTTTTTTGTTGAATGTGATGCTTCTGGAGAAGGTATAGGGGCTGTTCTAACTCAAAGGGGACATCCAATAGCATTTGAGAGTAGAAAATTAAATCAATCAGAGAAAGGTTACTCCATCTATGATAAGAAAATGTTGGCAATCATGCATGCACTTCATAAGTTTAGACAATATTTGGTATGTGGGAGATTCATTGTAAAGATAGACCATAATAGCCTTAGGTTCTTCTTGAACCAAAGGGATTTGAATGATCATCAACAAAAATGGGTAAGCAAATTGCAAGCTTATGATTTTGATATTGAATACATGAAAGGAAAGAATAATGTGGTTGTTGATGCTCTCTCAACAAAGCCCACTTTGTGTTCCTTAACATCTATCTCTGCTGATTGGAAAGTCTCCATACTTTTAGAGTATGCTAAAGATTCCTTTGCCACCAAGATTTTGGATAAGTTAGTGGATGATAATAGGTACAAGGTTTTTGATGAATTGATTTATTACAAGAACAGGATCTTCTTAGTGCCAGGATCAAAAACTAAGGAGAGGATATTGAGGGCCCTTCATGACACACCTTTGGCTGGTCATCAAGGATACTTGAAGACATATAGACAACTTCGAGAGTGGTTTGCATGGAAGGGTATGAAGGAGGATTTCCTTAAACACATTAAGGAATGTATGGTATACCAACAAAACAAGAGTGAGAAAATTTTTTCTGCAGGGTTGTTGCAGCCACTTCCTATTCCTGAACAAAAATGGGAAAGTATTTCCATGGACTTCATCACTGGGTTGCCCAAGGTTCAAGGTAAGGATTGCATATATGTGGTGGTAGATAGACTAACTAAGTATGCACATTTCATTCCCATCACATCTGATTTCAAGGCATCACAAGTGGTAGAATTGTTCTTCAAGGAAATTTTTAGGTTACATGGCTTGCCTAGAAACATTGTCAGTGACCGGGATAGTAGATTCCTCAGCTCTTTTTGGAAGGAGCTCTTTCATTTGGTAGGAACTAAACTCACTCCTAGTACTAGCTATCACTCTCAAACAGATGGACAAACAAAGATAGTTAATAAATGGATAGAGGGATATTTGAGGAACTATGTTTCAAATCAACAACATGCTTGGGTGAAATGGTTGCACCTAGGGGAGTATTGTTACAATACATCTCATCACATGTCTATTGGTATGCCTCCTTTTTGTGCTCTTTATGGTTATGATTCCCTTTCCTTTGTTGATCTAGTACTTTTAGATAGCAGAGTACCTGCAGCAAGTGATTTCGCTAAGCAAAGCCAAGACATAATAAGGTCCCTCAAGGATAATCTACAACATGCACAGAACCAACAGAAGTTGTATGCTGATAGGAAAAGGACTAAAAGATCTTTTGAGGTGGGAGATTTGGTATTTTTCAGGTTGCAGCCATATAAGAAAAGCACCTTGAAGAGGAGTGGGGTAGAGAAGCTCAATCCAAGGTTCTATTGGCCTTATAAGATCATCAAGAAGGTAGGAGAGGTAGCTTATGAATTGGAGCTCCCACCAAACAATAAAATACATAATGTTTTCCATGTCTCTTGCTTGAAGAAGGTTCTAGGCTAGAAAACCATAGCATCTATCGAATTACCACCTCTTGATGATGAAGGGAAATTAGTTTTGATAACAGAAGAGGTTTTGGATACAAGAGAGAAAAGATTGAGAAATAGGAGTATCACAGAGCATTTGCTCAAATGGAAAGGATTACCTTTGGAGGATGCAACTTGGGAAGGAGCACATATTCTTGAGCATCCCAAACTTCATTGCTTGAGGACAAGAAATATTTGGGAGGGAGGACTTGTCATGTCCCCTTTTCAAATAATTAAAAATAATAACTTTTGCTAAGGCTGGCAGGCTCAAAAAGTGAAGTTTCAGGAAAAGGGGCTAATATTTGGAAACCAATGGATTAATAAATGAAAATAATTATTAAAATATGTATTATTTACCCCTCTTGGTCATGAGTTAGGGTTATGGCCTCTTTTAAAGGGGTTTGGAGGCATTTCAGGCTCATTCTAGAACTTGATTTTTGCTCATTGCTTTGTTGTTCTTCAAAGGCTGCCAAACTTGTGGAGAAGGAGACCCAAGGATGGGAGTTTTTAGGTTTCCAAGAAGGATAAGGATGGGATTTTGAGGCCAGTCTATGTGCAAGCTCATGCAGAGTTTGCCCTTGTGCTGAACAATGCAAATTTGTGAATTTTCGGGTGTGTTTCTTGTAAGAGTTTGGTGTTTCTGGTTGAGTATTTCATATCAATTTAGTTTTCTGCTATATTATAGATATTTTGATGATAAAATAGAACTGAATATATGTATTGGGTCATGGTTATACTCCTGTGATAGATTATTAGTGTTTTGTGGTGTTTTCGAGCTATTTTTTGTTGTTTTCGGGAGCCCAATGAGCATTGTTTTTGTCCTCCATTTGGGAGCTGTTGTGTAAACTCTATACAGATCTAGAAATGTCATTTTTTAGGTCATTATGCTGGCAAAATTTCTATAAAAATATCTACTTTCAGATTTATCAATAATATGTGAAGCTGTGAAGTTTTTGGCACTATTTCGGGCATACCCGATTTGGGTTTTATTGAGAAATTGGTTGATCTTTTGAAATATTGGTTGTTTGATTTTAAAATCTGATTAGAGGCTTTAAATATCATATAAATTCAGAAAGGGGACATTACAACAGCTCACAATTTTCATTCAAACAACAACAAGAAGGAAGCCCTATTTTTAGCGCAAAATAAAGGGAGAAGATACTTATCTTTAGTCATAAATCAAAGACCAAGTTGCAACATCATGTCCAAGCTCGAGTTCAAAAAATGAAGGTCATGTTTTAGCTTGAGTTTTTGAAGAACAACTCAATGTTTCAAGCTCATAATCATAGATATATTTCCAGCTCTGAGCCGAGAATAAAGCAAGGTTAAGCAAAGTCTCAGTGGGGAAGGAGAACTCATAGTTCCAACTCTAAATCATAAAAGAAATAATCATAGTGCAAATACCTATTACAGCCCATGCCTCAAGGGACAAATGATAGTAAAAAAATAAGAGTTGAGTTTCAAACTGGAAAAGACTAAATCAACAGTAGTAAGCCATAACCCATGCTTCAAGATTATAGCCAGAGTTCAAGCAAACAGAGAGCCTAATTTCCACAAGGAATGCCTGATTATAACAAAGTGTGAGGTCCAGTTTTGAAAAGAATGAGCCTGGGTCACAGTTCCAGAAAATCTCTAGTTACATTTTTGAGTTTCATGCCCAGTTGCAATGTAAAGATCAAAAGACTCTAAGATCAAGAATTTTCTAATAATTGATATTATTTTGAAGTCCACTGAAAAAGTGGTAAATGCAATTAAATGTCTACAAAGTACTTTCAACCAGGCCTCGACAATTGCAAATGACAACTCATTTATGCCTTAAAGAAATATTTAGCATAAGTTAGGCATTGAATCCGATGGTATTATGCCTTGATTTAAATTTTGTAATAATTTGAATTTAAGTCTTTTTTAGACCTAGGTTTAGATTTTATTTAGGCTGGGTGTTAATATTGAGTTTATCTCAATAACATTTTGTAATAATATTGGTAATATTTTTTAAAAGATATATTAAAAATTACCAATATTAAAGGGCATTAGTAAAATGGTGATAGGCTAGGAATTTGGCATGATTTTTGGCTGTTTTGCGGAAAAGGCTACTTATAGCTTAAGTTGAGCTTTTCTAGGAGTTTTTCTAGGGGTGATTGGATTTCCAGATTAGGGCTTGGAGGGATATTTAGCTGAGGCTTATAGTAAATTTTAGGGGTTCAGAATAGTGGAAAGGTGAGGCTTAGTGAACATCTTCATTCCTCTGCCCCTTTTTTGCATATTTTTGTAACCATTTACATGTTTTTGAAGGAAATAAGAGCAGGCTTTCTGATTACATCATTTTTTGATATTGGATCCACTCTTATTCTTCTTTTCTACATTAAGTGTTGCATATATTATGTGATTTGGTAAAGTGAATTGTTTATGATTCCTTTCCTATGTTATAAAAAATTAGGCCTTTTTCAAGAATATGTAAGTTTGTTGTCAGTTTTAATTTTTTGTGGTATGAACCCTAATAGTGGATTCTAGTCAACCTTTATGTTGAGTAGACAATGATAAATGCAACTCAGTGATTTTGTAGTTGGGGATGCTGGTTTGAAAATCCTAATAGATCTGGAGTAAGTTTTTGGTGTATCACCCCATTTCCCATTCAATTTTAATCTTTCTTCCCTTTTCCCAAATCAAGTTTTTAGTTAGGAGGTGATATCCCAAATCAAATAGGAACCGGCCTAGAATCCAGAGATTCCTCCTTATTCATAGTCTACCCACAACTAGAGGAGGTTTCCATTGTTAGGATAGAATTATCGTGTAGCCCTAATTTCTAAGTTAGGGTGATAATTCTAAGCTTGAACAAGTACCTCAGTATCCTTTTTACTACTGCATAATGTGATTCTCTGGGAACAACTTGAAATCTTGCTACAATTCCAACTGCATGTTATATATCAGGTCTTGTATGAGTTAAATATTGTAATCCTCTAATCATAGATCTGTACTTATTTTGTTCAACTGTAGGAGTCTCATCTGTACTAGATAACTTATGTTTGGTTACCATTGGTGTTCCAACTAGCTTACAGTTCTCCATTGAAAATCTCTTCAACAAGTCATTCAAGTACTTTGTCTGACTTACAAAGATACCATCATTGTTCTATGTTATCTGCAATCCTAAAAAGTATTTCATCTCACCAATCATACTCATTTCAAATTCAGTCTTCATTTCATATGCAAATTCATCACTGGCTAAGTCATCTTCTCCTCCAAAGATAATATCATCAACAAAAATAACTACAACCAACAAACCATTTTCAATCTCTTTTGTGTACAAGTTGTTGTCTGTTGTACCTTTCGTAAATCCCAATTTATCAAATACTTATCCAATCTTGCATACCAAGTTCTAGGTGCTTGTTTCAATCCATATAAATATTTCTTCAATTTACATACCATATCTCCTTCATTAGTTAAAGGAAAACCTTCAGGCTGCTCAATGTAAACTTCTTCCAATTCTCCATTCAGAAATGATGACTTCACATCCATTTGATACACTTTGAATTTATTATAAGCTGCATAAGCCAAAAACATTCTTATTGCTTCAATTCTTACTACTGGTGCAAAAGTTTCTTCATAGTCAATTCCTTCTTGCTGTGAGTATCCTTTACATACCAATCTTGCTTTATTCCTTACAACTTCTCCTTGTTCATTCATCTTATTTCTAAATACCCATTTTGTTCCTATAAAATTATTATCTTTAGGTCTAGGGACCAATTCCCATGTCTTGTTCTTTTCATTTTGATATAGTTATTCCTTCATAGCTTTAATCCAATGTTCATCTTAACAGGATTCACTAGTAGATTTAGGTTCAATTTGAGAAATTAAACACAAATTTTCTTGTACCTTATTCCATGTCAGAACTCCTCTGTCTATGCTTCCAATAATCTTCTCAACAAGATGATTTTCTTATAGACCTATGTTCTGTGTCACTATCTCAGTACTCACTTCAGGTGTATGTTCTTCAATAATTTCTTCAACATAGATGTCATTCAACAAATCACTATTAGTTTCATAGAATAATTTAGTGTTCTAAGGATTAGTTCTAGGATGAGTTCCTTCATCTAATTCATAATCAAGCATTCTTTCCTAAATTTTAAACTTTTCATCAACTTTAACATTTGTGCTCTCAACAATAGTCTTAGTTCTTTTATTGTAACATCTATAAGATTTGTTCTTTAATGAATATCCAAGAAATATACCTTCATCACTTCTAGGGTCAAACTTTCCAATGTCATCATCTCTTTTAATATAACATTTTCTTCCAAATATTCTAAAATACTTAACTAATGGTGCATGTTCAAACCATAGTTCATAAGGTTTCTTGTCTGTGTCTGCTCTGATTTGTACTTTGTTAATTGTATACATTTTTGTGTTCATTGCTTCTCTCTAGAATATCTTCGCCAAATCATTTTCAAATAACATGGCTCTTGCTGCTTCAGTCACTGACATGTTTCTTCTTTCTACAATACCATTTTGTTTAGGAGTCCTAGGGGCTAAAAAATGTCTCTTCATACCATTCACTTCACAAAAAATGATAAATTCCTTTGACGTAAATTCTCCACCTCTATCTAATCTCAAACATTTAATTTTCATTCCAGATTCATTCTCAACTTTATTCTTAATGATCTCAAAATTATCAAATGCTTCAGACTTCTCTTTAAGAAATGAAACCCACATCATTCTTGTAAAATCATCAACAAGAATCATAAAATACCTTTCTCCATAGAATCATCTAGTCCTTGTGGGACCGCTCAAATCTGTATAAACAATTTCCAACTTCTCTGCTGTTGTGAACTTCTTGCTAGGAAATGAGCTTCTCTTCTTCTTAGCCATCACACATTCCTTGCAAATCATGTTAGTAGGCTTCATAATCTTAGGTAAGTCTCTTACTACAAGTGTAGTACTCACTTTCACAATATTATGAAAGTTTATATAACAAAATCTTTTGTGCCATAACCAACTGTTATCAATCTTAGTAATCAAGCATGTCATCTTAGTAGGATTCAACTGAAATACATTACCTCTAGTTCTCGATCCAATACCATTCAAATTACCATCCTTGTCTTTGATTACAAAAGTTTTCTCAGTAAGCCAAACTTGATATCCCTTATCAACTAGTTGTCCAACACTCAAAAGATTATGTTTCAAACCATCCACAAAGTAAACATCATCAGTATTAGTCTTTCCATCAAGAGTAATAGATCTTGTACCTTTAATCAAACAAGGTTCATTGTTTCCAACTCTAACAACTTCTCCATCATAATTGTTAAACTTTATGAATTTATTCATGTCTCCATTCATATGATGTGAACAACCACTGTCTATAATCCAATCAGTTTTCCTTTCTACTTGAGAAACTAAGGCTTTTTCTTCCTTAACTTCTGTTTCAGGATTCTCTTCTTTTATTTCTACAAATCCTATATCATCATTCTTAGTATCACTTTCACTTAAAGATTTCTCCAAATTAGCTTCAAATTCTTCATCATTTTCATAATAACATTCTTTAGATCTTCTAGGTTTAAATTTATTTCTATACTTCTTTACTCTCTTAGGACATTTAGATGCAAAATGACCATATTCTTGACAAGTCCAACATTTAAAAAATTTCTTACCATCCGGTTCTCTTTTCACAAGAAAAGCAATGCCTTCTTCAATCTTCTTGTCTTCGTCATTTCTAGATCTATTGTTGCTAGCATAATATCCACTCACACCGATGCTTCTTGAAAAAGTAGGGTGAACCCTAAGTGCACTGAATGCTATCTACATTCTTGGTAAATCTCCACACTACCTCAAGTTCATTTATGTTGCTTCTAATCTTCCAAGAAGGGTTTCTCTAGTGAAGTTCTCAGTACAAGGTATAACTTGTTCAATCATTTGTGTTGTCTGCTTAAATGCAGGAGTTAATGTGCTCAGAATTTTCCATATCACTTTATTCTCTATCTTGGTTCCTTCACAAGCATTTATACCTACAACAATCTTTCACATTCTACCAATATAGCTTCTAACAGATTCATCTTCCATCATTCTTATATCTTCAAATGTACATATCCAATTATGTAATATGACTTTCTTTGCATGCTCATCACCTTCAAAAGTAGATTGTAAAGCTAACCAAATTTCATAACCAAATTTCATGAGATGTTTTTAGATATTTCACCTGACTGTACTCATTTTCTAGAAGGGCTAACAAAAGTGCTTCTTTGGCAAGTATGTTGCACATGAATAGATCTCTTTCCTCATTAGTACATTCTTCAAGCTTGTCTTCATCAATGATAGTCTTCTAATTCTTTTTAATTAACCAATAGCCTGGTCCTAAACAAAGTAAATGTGTCTTCATCTTTTCTTTCCAGCTGTCAAAATTTACTCCATCAAACTTAGGGCTTTCTTTCTTGAAATGACTTTCCATGGATCTCCTTAAGCTATTAAACTTTTCTTTCAAGGACCTGTTGCTCTGATACCAATTATTAGAAAGTAAAGTCCACGAAGATAAATGAGAGTAGGGGCTGAATCGGTTATCACATAAATACAAATTTTATCAAATTCAATAGATTTCAACCATGTAAGCAATGTAATCAACAACCATAGAAAGATATACATACACAATAACACAATAACACAAGATATGTTGACTAGGGAACCTCTTGATCAAAGAGTAAACCCCGGTGGGAATGATGCCCACAAAAGATGCACTAATATGTAAATTCCTTGTGAGAGGATGGACTCTATTAGGATTCTTATGAAATACATTTAGTATATATCAATCCTTGCTAGGAGACTTTGAATCCCTGCTAAAAGATTCTAACTCTGTTAGGAGTTATGGAAGATAGAAGGACCCATTGTCCAAATAGCTTCAAGTGTAAGATCACTGAACACACTGTCCAAGTGATCTTTGTATTAATCAATAGAATAATACCAAAAGATTACTGATCTAAAAAATTCAATACTTCTCCTCTGACGGTGCCAAACCGTACCAACTGCTTCAACATATCTCAATACCATATCTCTGTACTTTGCATATCCTCTTTCAACAAGTATTGCACAATTCTGCAATTCACTTTCACAATACAATACACAATTACATATTAAAATAATTAAAACATTCCTTCCTTTATACCACACTCAAATAATTACAAATGAGTCGACATAAAAATTACAAAATAAAATCTTTCGCACGTTACATTAAAATTCCATAATTACACAAAACTATCAGCTTCCAAATAAGATAATTCTTCACTTGTGCGACCTCGGACCTTGCGGTCACATTCACATCACTATCAACATGTCTTCAACTACTTCTCAACTACGCATGACCAGATTCAATCCCGATTATGAGATATCTTTCGATTTCCACAAACCACTACTTAGGAACACTACCTAAATACTGCTTCCACTAAAATGCTCATAACTTCCATGAATAAATGAATTTTCATATGCGCTCTTAACCATGATCTTATAAAACATCCTAGAGTAATTCCTCAACTTCGCATAGCTTCATCTTCAATATCCCACATGTGCTAACTCAAACATTGTCTGCTTCTCTGCTAATCTTCAATAGATCACTGTGTTGACATTAATGACAATCACAGTCATGAATGAAACAATAACTGCTATAGAATGGCTATGAATACTCCCTGATAGGATATATTCAGCATTCATTCCTAACAATATGTAACTAATGTCATATGTAATCTAACTAATCTAGAAATAATGTCATAAGTAATCTAAATAATGTCCTTATGACACATTAATGTGTCATAGGACCCCTTACAACCCCTTAGGGCCCTATAGGACCCCTAAGATGTACTCTAACAGTTCTTAAAGGGTTTTAAGGGGTCTTAGGACATATTAATGTGTTCTAGGACCCCTTATGACCCATTAGGACCCTATTAATGTGTCCTAACACCCCTTATGACTCCTTAGGACCATTTAAGAACCCTAAGAGTACAAATTAAGGGTCCTAGAACACATAATGTTTGTAAATGTTAGTCTTAAGTGGACTTCCAAAAAGGATGTCTTAAGGTGTCATACATAAAATCATACATAGCAACAAACATAAAAGCATTTATAACTACATATAAAAACCATTGAACCATCAAAGCATACAAAATAACATACATATAAAAGAATACATATAAAAGCATACATAACTATATATTAAAACCATTGAACCATCAAAGTTGTTGAGATTATGGAAAGGTGAGTTACTGAGAGGGGAGGGGTGAATCAACAACCCTAAAAACTTTTGATCTCAATCCACAAGTTAATGTCCTTCATTAACCAACTGTCATATTCATCATTTCAATTCATCCATGAACACAAGTAAAGCTTCTAATCTAACAAATAAACATTCGTGAAACTTCATACATTTGACACAAAGATTTTGGTATTGTAGAAACCCTTGTTAGAAGGTAAATATTGCAATCAAGATGAAACCCACAAAGCTTCACTACTGCAATAATAAAGTTGTCTATTAGGGCATACAATTTGTTATCATTCATAATGATCTTGCCCTATTAGGAGTAACATTTAAGACTTATCAAGATCTACCTTGTTAGAGGATTTTAGCAATACTCATTAAGTGTGCACTCAGTTAAGAGATTTATAACAAGACGACTAAGTCTACTCTGTAAGGAGATTTTCTACCATAATGGTTAGAAAGTAATAGTGTAAATGATCTGTATGTAGCAACTTACTTTTTTGAATATTAGATCTTTTTAGCCCTTAACTATTAACACCTCTCTATGATAGATATATCCTTCAAATATTGCTTGGTAGCCTCTAGTCTTCTTTTGATATAACCTTGAATACTCTGTAAAAAATTTAACATCATAACCCTGTCTAATCTTCAGATGTCCCCTATAGGTGGTGACTTCATATCATGTACATACTGATCTGACATCTTGACAATGCTTAAATCATAAATATTTGACCTAATTAGGGTTTGTGGAAAAATGTAGAAAACATTTCATTAACAATCCATATGAATAACCTAAATCAAAACTACATAGGGATCATCACCAATAAATTTGATATATCCAATAAATATTTACCTCAATTTATGTAAACTATTTTCTAGCTTGGTATAAACTGTTTGCCTTGTTTTCAGTGTCATTCCAAACTTCTATGTCGATCCTGTATCACTCGATAAATATTTTATTTCTACCTCGGTAAAATAATGATGTTCGGTAAATATGTATGCTTAGTTATAACTATACTCGGTGTTCTCAATAATCATCTGGCTTAGTGTCTATGCTCGATCAAGTCAATGCTCGATTAACTTGTCTTTCTCCTTGTGCTTTACTCGGTTACTATGCTTAGTGTTTTGACTGACTTGTCTATTTTCTTTTCTTTATTGACTATATGTGTGACACTAATGACAACACTTAATGTAATTATGTGTAACATTCTCCCCCTTTGACATTAGTGACACTAACACATATGTATTCCATATCCAAAATACTTTCCAAAATTCAACTTGTAAACTTCAAAAATTGTAAACTCCCCCTGTCAATATGCTCTCGGTAAAGTACATAATATATACATATGATTCCCCCTTTTTTGATAATAATTCCAATAAATGTACTTACATCTTGTAAAAAATGTTCTTGTGGGTTTTCTGAAGGTTAGCCAAGAGGTTTTCCCATTCCTCTTTTAGACTCTCTAAATCAATTTGTTCTAGGCCTACCTATGCATGCATGCCAAAAATGTGATCAACAGATGATAGCTTGGGGGTGGAAACTAACTCTTTTGCCTTCTTTACATGCCTCTGCATCACCTTAATGTGGGGTAATAAATCAGCCTGTAGCTTAGTTATTTTTTCTCTTATTATATATCATCTTCTTTCCTTAACTCATGTCTTAACCCTTGAATGTGTTTAACCTTTGAATAATGCAATTTGAATGCATGGGGTTCAGTTATTAAACTTTTTGCACTCTTCTAAAAATGTTCATCTAATTTCTTTATTTTTTCATTAATTTTTGCAGTAAAAGAATCTAAAGTGCAAAGTTTCTTCAAAATAGTTAGGATCTTCTGAATGATACCTTCTATCTCAGTTACTATTTTAGAAAGTATTACCTTGTGTATTGCCACTTCTTGGCTGATCCTCTCTGTTACATTGTACTGTATCTTCTTCTCAGCTCGTTCTTATATCTTCTTCTCCACATCAATAGTAGGAGCATTGATACTCTCAGTTAGCATTGAAAGTTGGTTAATAATAGGATTATTCTCATCAACATTGACATCTAGGACAACTTGCATCAGAATTTATTTAACATCCTCTAGCACCTTTTTGTTTTTACTTACTTGCCTCAGCTTCTCCTAAGCTTCTTTTTAGGTGCATAGCTCTCCATATTTCCTTAGAGCTTCAAGGTCCAATGTTCACAACTCAAAAGTTTTTATTTCAATGATTTCATTCAATGTGACCAGACCTTTTCCTCCATGTTTCTTCCTTTTATTTTTCTCCTTCTTGCTTAAAGTAGGTGACTCACTAAATGGAACTAGAGACTTTTTCTCTAGATTTATCTATGGTTTCTCAGTAGACACATTTTCTTCCTTGTCCTTCCCCTTAGCATTTCCCTCAGTCTAAGGTCCTAGGGCTTGTGGCCTTGTACCTTTAGCAAAATCATCTACTTTATTTTTATCTTGGTCTCCTTGATCATTTTCCTCTGTATTTATGGTCTTGGTGGTCTCTTTTTCTACTTCCTCACCCTTGTCTTCAACTGTAGTCTCTACTTTCTAAGGTGGTATTTTCTCTTGTGTATCAGTGTCTTGTACCATTATAGTTTGTTTCTCAAAAACTATATCAATTGCATGTACAAGAATGGGTAAATTACCTAGTATAAGTGTTCTAGCTACCTCGGAAGGTTGTGCATCTTCTTGGTTCTCGATAGCAGCAGTCATGTCTTCATCTTATTTTTATTCTTCATCGGGGTCTCCTTCAATAATTTCTTCAATTAATACTTCTTCTTCCTCTGTTATCTTCAACATCTCTGGAATATCTTTGATTACATTTTATGTAGCAGTTATGAAGTCTTCAACATAAGTTTGGTCTATGGCTTCTTGATGGAAGAGATGTGAATGGTCTCTTGTGTTATATCAACATCTATTTGTACACCTTTTCCTCTAACTTGTAAAGATTGCTTGATATTAATTGTAGATGTACTTTTATTTGTTTCCTCCTTTGAACTAAGAATACTAGCCCAAATCTTTGTACTCTCCTTGTCAACTTCTTGAAGTTTTCCTTGTAGAAAAATTAATGCCCTTCATTTCATTAAAAAATTATTTTCATAATTTTTCATTGCAGCTTCAATCTCTTGAATAGATAGATTTGGAATTGCTAAAATCAGTGATCTTTCTCTCATATTTTTCTCTGTATTCAATGCATAGGTCCATCAGGTTGAAAATTTATCATACAATTCCTTAGGAATACTTCTTGAAAATTCAATTGGAACTCATTTTAAATTAATTTTCATGCCAATGATAGCCTCTTCCAGTTTGTCTTGCTCCTCTTTGCTCATGTTTGTATATGTCTTAATTTTAGGATGACTTAGTCCCCCTCTTTCTTTTATTCCATTTTCTATTTCATCCATTATCTGTGGTGCTTTATTAACTACAACTTTGAATTGACTAATGTCTTCATCCTCTGAGTCAACATCATCTTTATTTCTTATCAATCTTATCCTCTTCTTAGGTTCAGGTACCTAAGTGGAAACTTGTGTACCTCTCTTCTTTTGATAAGTCTTTCTCAGTGCAGGCCTTGTGATCTTTGAAAACCCTCTTCTCTGAGGTGGGGTATTACCTGTAGTGGACCTTGTCCTTGCATGTGTTGTAGTATCAACTTGTTTCCTTTTACCTTTCATTTCCTTTGGTGGATTTTCCTATACTTCTTCATCTGACTCAGTTTCCTCTTCATCTTCACCTTCACCGACCAATTTATGCTCCTCGGTTGCCTCTTCAATTGACTTCTCTACTTCCTCCTCAACATCACAAAATTTTTTTTATAACGTTCCAATCATTTTATTTGTTTTCCTTCCTATCTTTACTCCAACTAAGTCCATTTTTATTCTTGTCTTTGCTTCCTCATAAGTTCCAAATCTTGTAGCTCCTTTATCCTTCGGCTCTGCTAGTATTGCTTTTATTGACCTAGAGGCTCGGTCAATGTCTGATTCATAGTCCATCAGTGGTAGCCATGTGATTCTCAGTTCATCTACATTTATCAGTGTGGTGTCGATGTCCAATAAGAAATAAATACCATCTTTGTACTTCTCAACTAGTTGTGCAGGAATTCTACTTCTCTTATGCATTATGTCCTTAAATTTACTGAAGTAATCATCCATTACTAGCTCAAAATTCTTATCTAAACTATTTATGAATTCACTGATTTGAATAATGATGGCCTTTTTCACATCCCATTCTACATTACCGATCAATGGAAATGAGTTTTGCAAGTAGAAAAATATACATACCCATAGAGATCAAAACTTGTAGGTGTTAGACTTTGCAACTCAGATAGTTCTCATGTTCTCCTCCAGTTGCCTCAACATTAGTTCAACTAAGTCAAGTTGAAGACTCTTCTTGATGATATTGTATGAAATGTCAACAATGTCACATGGAACATTGTTCGGTCTTCTGGATTGAAATATATTATATGCTATTACATACGCACAGAATCTAATCTCTGGGTCACTAATTGTGTTAATCTCCATTCCTCTTCCATTCCACTTAACTCCAGTCAACTTCTCAATTTCATTCTTCAGTGGATTCCTTAGGTCTTTTTCTTTGTCACATACTAGATACCTTGTGACTATATAAATCACATCCTTGGTGATTTTCACCGGCTCATCTAACCACATTTTTCCATCATGTACTTAGCTTAGAATGATTCTAATCCATTCTGTCTTGAATTCCTTTAGGAAATGAAGTGTGTTTGTTAACCCTTTTAATTCCAAATTATTGTGCTCATCTTTCAGCTTTCCATCTATGCATAATTTCTGATAGGTAGATTGGCGCTTGAAATCACCTATCTCATTAATATTGCAATGAATATAAGACCTAATATCCTTTACCAGTAAATCCCTAGGCAGTATAGATGAAAACATGCCTTTGTCATCGATCTGTACAGAAACTTCTAGATGTAACTTGTAGTTCAGTTCTTCATAAGATGAGCTCTTGATTAATTCTGCTTTCTTTTCCTTATCAACCTTAGATTGAATGGATTTTGAAGTAGAAGCCATTGCTAATGATAAATTAGGGCTTGTGAAATCTATGTTCAAATCACTCAGTTACAATTCAAGATTTCCTAAATAGATTTGAATCACTCTGTAGAACTCACAAATTACTATAATATCTCGAAATATGGTTGGTCTATCTTCACTTTTTTTCATTCTGGTTCGCTCTTCGAATGCAATGTAAAAAATGAGTTGGATCATCATGTATTTATAACCAATTTTTTTTTGGCATAAGTATGATTCATTAAATTCTTCACCAACCACTACTTGGTTAATGATAAAATAATCAGTATTCTCCATTAGATACTTTAGCTCGGTTAACACTACCAGTCTTCGGCTGACTATGCAACTCGGTTACCTTTACCACTTTCACCGACTAACAATTTATTACTTAGTCTAACTTTACCGACTATGCTCATTTCAAGTTCATAACATATAAAAACCTAGTGCATCTTAATTTATGCTAATATGGTATTCATGCAATAGATATAAGGAACTGCGGTAAGATATAACTAATTAAAATTTAGTTCACATACTTACTTGATTGCCTTAAGTAGAAGTGGTGAAATCACCTAATCTAAAGGATGAGGTGTTGTACTTGTTCCTCCATTATCTTTTGTTGATCTTCTCCACATCTAGTTCATTAGTCTTCTGATTCCTTCAAGGGTATTTTCATTCATATCTACATTTGGTTTTGGTTCTCGGTCTCTGCAATCTTTACTTAAGTGACAGACCTTGTGACAGTACAAACATGCCATTCCAGAATTCATCTAGTTTATAGATCTTCCTCTCCAGTGTAGTCTCATACAATTTGCAGCAATATGACCATATCTTCCACATGTTGTACAATTAACCCAAGTGTTTTAATCCTAAGTGTAAGAGTTACCTTCTCTTCTCGGTTGATAAGTATTATTTTTTCTCTTCGGTTTCCAAACTAACTTCATTTGTGTCATGCATTCTTGTGATATATGACCATGCTTATTGCAAATACTAAAGTTCTTTTCCATGTAATGCCTCTTAGGTAAATTTTTCATCTTTGATCTACATTCATATGCATGATATCCATATTTGGTTCAATTGTAGCAATAACCATCAAATTTAGGAATAGTGTTAGGAGTACTTTTTGCTTTACTTACTTTTCTCTTGCATAAATTTGTTGTATGACCTAGTTTTCCACAATGATAGCATGAGAGCTTCTTTGGTCTGGGATTTTCATAGACATTCATTTTCTCTACTTGATTTGATGACTCTCCTTCTTGGTATATCCTAATCCAGTGGTGTTGTCTAGTCTCCTCTAACTCATTAAAAATTCATGCATCCTTTTGGTGCTTTCCTCATTTTTATTTATCATTTCATTGTGTTTTTGTTGTATCTTCAATTCATTTTTCAGTCTTTCATTTTCTTCCCTTAATTCACCAATGTCTTCCAATTTCCTATCAAGCTCATTGTTTACCTCGTTGACTTCTTGACTCATGATAACCATATGATTTGCAATTTCAAAGTGATGTTCAGTTAGCCTTAATATTTATGATTCTTTTTCTTCTATTTTTTCAGTCATTTGTCTTATGTCTTCAATAGCCATGTTTCTCTCTTGTTCAACTTGTCTAGTATTATTCATAACTTCAATCATTCTCACCATTTGTGTTTCTTGTCCAATTTGTAGTGCTTTCCGCTGTTCAGTGAGGTGTTGATTCTTTTCAGACAGATCTGAGATAGTTTCTTCAAATGCATCAGATACACTTATGGATCCTTCAGATAGTTCTTCAATCTCTTCTTCCTGATACTGAGTATCGTTATGCTGAAATGCTAATTCCTTCCTTTTGTTAAATGACTCTCTCAACTTTTCTTTTATGTCCTTAAGTTGTTCCAAGGTAATCTGCAACTCCAATTTATGATTCTCAATTATCTTGTCAAGCTTGTACCTTTCCATCTCTATGGATCTTTTCTCTTTAGTGATTAAACTTGTTTAACAAGAGAACTAGATATGATACCAATTGTTGGGATTATGGAAAGGTGAGTTATTGAGAGAGGAGAGGTGAATCAGTAACCCTAAATTTTTTTGTTCTCAATCCAAAAGTTAATGTCCTTCATTAACCGACTATCATATTCATCATTTCCATTCATCCATGAACATAATTGAAATATAAAAGCTTCTAATATAACAAATAAACATTCATGAAACTTCATACATTTGACACAAAGATTTTGGTATCATAGAAACCCTTGTTAGAAGGTAAAAATTGCGGTGGGGATAAAACTCACAAAGCTTCACTACTACAATTTAATAAAGTTTCATGTTAGGGAATACAATTTTTTATCACTTCTGATGATATTACCCTATTAGGAGTAACATTTAAGACCTGTCAAGATCTACCTTGTTAGAGGATTTTAGCAACACTCATTAAGTGTGCACTCAGTTAAGATATTTACAACAAGACGGTTAAGTCTCCTTTGTTAGGAGATTTTGTTGCCACAATGGTTAGAAAGTAATAGTGTAAATGATCTGGATGTAGCAAATTACTTTTCTAAATATCAAATCTTCTCAACCCTTAACTGATATCACCTCTCTATGATAGATATCTCCCTCAAATACTACTCGGTAGCCTCTAGTCTTCTTCTAATATAAACTTGAATACTCTATCAAAAAATTAACATCATAACCCTGTCTAATCTTCAGTTGTCCCCTGTAGGCGGCTACTTCATATCATGTACATACTGATCTAACATCTTAAAATGCTTAAATCATAAAGATTTGACCTAATTAGGGTTTTTGGAAATATCTAGAAAATATATGATCAACGATCCATATAAATAACCTAAGTCAAAACTACATAGGGATCATCACCAATAAATTTGATATCTCCAATAAATCTTTACCTCAATTTATGTAAACCATTTTCTAGCTTGGTATAAACCATTTTCCTTTTTTTCAATGTCATTCAAAACTTCTATGTCAATCCTGTATCACTTGGTAAATACTGTATTTTTGCCTCGGTAAAATATTGATGTTCGATAAACATGTATTCTTGGTTATAATTGTACTCGATGTGCTCGGTAATCATCTAGCTCAGTGTCTATACTTGGTCAAGTCTGTGCTCGGTTAACTTGTATTTCTCCTTGTTCTTTTATCGATTATTATACTTAATGTTTTGATCGACTTGTCATTTTTCTTTTCTTTACCGACTATATGTGTGACACTAATGACAACAAATAATGTAATTATGTGTAACAAAAAGCATACATAACTATATATTAAAACCATGGAACCATCAAATAATACATAACAACATACATAACAAAATACATAATTTGCACACATCAAAGCATACATAGCTATATATTAAAACCATTTAACCATCAAAGCATACATGACAACACACATAGAAGCATACATAAAAGAATTGAACAAATTATGCATTACTATATATCAAAACCATTGAACGATGTCAATAAATAACTATGTCCAATATTAAAATCATTATACTTTATTCATAGTATAATCAAAGTCTTACTAATAAATAAATAAATTATAATCCATCATATGTTTAAATATATCGACTTGAAGTATAATCCATTTAATCTACATATAGCAAGTAGGTCCTAAAACATGAAATATGTATGTAATATTATTTATACCAACTCAAGTGGTTCTGACCTCTCATGGAGAACATGTAATATTCTCTCATGATCCTCACTATCTAGTCTAGTCCACTTAGGATGTCCACATTGAGATTTAACTAGATGGAGACAAAGGGAGGTGGAAACTACTAGGTGGCTATATTGAAACACCTTATTGTCTAGTTGTTAATCAACAAAGTGAATCCAATGTTGAATTATTTTGATTTTCTTGAAGTATGTTCCCTTTAAAACAACTGAACCTGTAGATCACAAATTTTAACAATATAAATAAAATAGTACAACACAATAAGTAGTAACTAACTCCTACATTTCTAGGCTCTGTAATCATTGCAAAGACATCTCCTGCTCAACAAATATATACATGAGATCCTAAAATTTACTTACTTCAATCTAGATGAACACACACACACACATACATATACATGCAACTCAATGTCATGATGTGTAACTCAATTTATTATACTTACCAATTTTGACCAATCCCTAGATATGATTGTAATAAGTAGAAATCAAAGGAACATCACCAAATTTTTCATCTTCGTCTCTATCAAATGTGTTAGTAACAACTAGTGGTACCAAATTCCACGCACCTACATATCCACATTCTTGATTTATGCATTCCTCATAGTTTTCATCAATCCAGTGACAACAAAAACATGAGTAGTCCCTAGCTTTCAATGTCCAATTGCAATAATTTGCATAGTTTTTCTATCCACACTTGAGGACATGTATATATAATGTATAAAAATGGGACAAATTATGAATTTCATTTTTAAAATTTGAATAAATAATGTAAAATTTAAACAAGAAGATATATATATATATATATATATATATATATATATATATATATATATATATATATATATATATATATATATATATATATATATATATATATCACATACATAATTTATAAATTACACATGCATATCTATTATCTCCCAAAATTATTTATGCAGTACCACTTCAATCATTCTTGATGATGTGCAAACCTCATTTGATGTGAAATATGTCCCATACCACTCAACAACATCATTTGCATCTTTTATATGAACTTCCTTGTAATTCATTTGATACTTTCATAAAGAACGTTCGATGCAAGCTCCAGCACCATCATGTTCACCTTTTCCATGTCCACTCTCAAAGAAACTCCAGACGTAAGGTATATTTTCATTATGATGAAATCTAAATAGTGCATAAAATGGTCTAGATGATTTGAATTGTGCAGTAGATCCATTTGAATAAACATAATGTTTATCAATTTTTTTGCCCCTTTCTTTGAAATTTGTAATAAACTTCTTGAAGCAATGTTCTACATAATGAATGCCATGCTCTTTATCACCACTTATATAAAAATGATATTCCTTCTTGATGACCCATGCTTCAAATGTGCTCTAAACACCACCCAAATCTAACTGTGCATATCGATAACACACATGTACCATAATAGTAATCTACTTTGAAAAATAGTATTATGATTGAATTGCCTTTTGATGAACAAAGGAATATTTTTATGCAAAATCAACAACTGATAGAATAGTTCCAAGTGGAAAATTGTCTCTCAGTGTTTTGAATTGTTGTGCTTGCCACTTTGCAAAAAAAGAATGATGAATGTACGGTTGAATCAATTTTTTAAATTTGTCCATAAATGCTCCAATAGTTATCTCCTCTTCAACATATTCTAAACTTTTGGATTCTTTCCCAAATTTTGTTTCATTCTTTATATATTTTTAACTCTTGCAATTTACCATCTTTGTTACATCAATGTTTTGATTTTTCAATGGGAAAAGAGCCAAATCAGCACATGTCTCACATATTCCTTTATGCAATTTGTTTGACCAGATGCACCATCTATTTTGTTTCATAAAATGGATGAGATGAACTCACTTCGTCTACTAGGAAGAGAATATTCAAAACCATAAGTGTCTTCTACAAAATTTTGGAAAACTTGATAGTGGAGATCAAATTCATTATGATAATGAAAACAACAAGTTTCAAACACTTTGTTTGTCCTCACATAATATGGTTTCAATCTTTAAAACAATATTTCACAATATTTATATTAGGATTAGAACTACAAAATGACACATACATTTAATTTTGTGTTGTGTCCAACCATTGTTTTGTATGATGTTCATATTGATTAGCAATAATTCTATGTCTAATAATATCTCTACTATTTGATGAAGGACGGGTATTATCATTCCAAAATAATCTAACCAAATTCTCAATTCACTCATCAATCCTATCAGAATGAGGATCTCTACACATAATTACCTAATTGCCTTACAAGGTACTATCATCCAAAAGCATTCTCCTCTTAACATATCATGATATTGTTTTCCTACTAAAACCAATCTGAGATGAAACTAAAGATATTTTTATTTTTCAAGGCATAGTGTTACCTATAATGGATGCCAATATAACTCTTCTTGTAATGGTCTTATCTTTAGTTCAAGATCATTCCCTACCTAGTTCAAACCTTTCCTAAGATTTTCAATCATATTAGTTTGCACGTCAACATTTTTTCTCTTCTTTGATGCTATGTCTATACATAATAATTTTAATGCCTCTACCAACTTTTTATTTATAAGTACAACTGAAAGAAATTGGACTTGTTCAAGTGTTTCAAAATTATCAAATTTAGCCAATATTTCTCTTTCTATCTTATTGATTGACCTCTTCTTAGAAAGACTTAAGGGTTGAACATTAGCAAGTGATCGCAATTTCTCCAGATGCATTGTAAGGAAATGATCTAATTTTCTATAATTAATTTTTCTCTTTATAGTTTGAACTAGACAATATGTTCATCCATATCAGTAGGAGCATGTGATCCTGACCCTTCTCCAACATCCATTTCTTGAGCTTCTGTAGGGAGTAATCTCTACCCTTATCCAACATGCATTTCTTCAACTTGGTTTGACCCTCCTACTTGATCTTCTCCTTCACCTTGACCATGTTGATTGGAAGCTACATGCACAAAAATGATTCAAATTAAAGAAAAATAAAAATATAGACATAAAATTCAAGCACGTGGAATTAGAGGTCTAGGTGCATACCTTCTTTAGTTATATAACAATATGCTAATGCAACTTCACAATTTTTTTGTTTTGTACCAAGTGACCTTTTTCTTGTAGATTTACTTTGTCTTCCCTTCTCGTTCCCCATTTCTCCTAGTCTCCAAAAAATGCCTTTGAAAAAATCCCCAATAGTAATTCTCCTCTCCAAAAAAATGCCTTTGAAAAAATCAGGTAAAATGTGAATTAACTTGATTTTAATTGTGTAATTTTTTATTAAAAAATTAAGTTTTTATACCATACTAATGTGAAAATACATAACTAGTCAACCTAGTTCACGTGAACTAGGTCAGGTAAAAATCTAGCAGGATTTTTCTCAATGGAATTTTTTGAGGAGGCCTTCATGCGAAGACCCCTTCTCATGAAGGTCCAAGGACCCTTTGTGCGAATGGCTTTTCGCATGAAGACCCCCAATTTGAAGTTTTCTCCCGGGGGACATAAAAAATCTACAAAAAATGGCCTTTCAAAGGTTGAAACAAGGACCAAAAAAGATGATCTTCTGAAAAAAAAATGTCATATGATGCTAAGTGTTGTGGTCCACTTTTCATTTCTTTCCACCACATGATTTTTTAGGTGCCAACCTAATTTTAATTATGTTTTTAACATACCCATGAGATTTTTTGCCAGCATGAGGATGATATAAATAAAGAATAGATGATTAAGAGATAGAAAAGTGTGAAGTGCATATACTTGTGTGAGTTCTTGTGCAAGTGTGTGCAAATGTGATGACGATGTGTGTAACAGAATCTATCTTCATGTATGTATGGTTATGAGTTGGTGGAAATTATGGTGTTGAGAAGTGTGGACTTTCATGTGTTAGTTATCAGAAGTAGTAAGCATAAGTTATCTACAGATCTTTCAATCAAGTTGCAGAACTGCATCAGTGGGGGATCTTTTCTCTTTTATTCTTCTTCATCTAGGTAGTGAGCCTTCTTCCAAGTAGTGAGCCTTTTTGTAGTGACCATTCTTTGTGAAAATTTATATTTTTGAGAATTAATCTTCTTCTTAGTTTTTCCCTTAATAGGTTTTTTCGTGTAAATTTGGTGTTTCCTTATGCATGGTGGTTTCTATTTTATATGTTCTTTTCATGTTTCTAACATTCAATGGTTAAATATAATAAGATGTTTATGATTCAAGGAAAGAGTTATAATTTTTATTGACAACTGATTCACCCCCACCCCCCCTCTTAGTCATCTTGTACATTTAACAAAGGATTCCAAGAACGTGTGCGAAATTGGGTTGTGATCTCAAGAAAAATGGGCATGAAATCCCTGGACTCTAAAATAGGGCCTAAGGACTAAAATTGTAAGTTCTTACAATTTAGGATGCTACACTAGTTAACTCATAGCAACTACTATGTCATTACACAAGTTACTCGTAGCCACTACTATATAGTTAGTTTCACTTCTAGCATTGTTATCTTTTCAATTTAGTTTCCTTTATGTATTTGATTCTAGGTCAGGTCACTACTACATTTGGGGCCAAATTTTGACAGAAGTTTCCGATGGGTAACTTTTTATTATGAATTTGGTGTTTTTTTTTTTAATAGGCCCCGATGATGTTAGTATTCCGATGGGTGTTTAATTAACCATCAGAATTTTGACAGATTCGGGGTATAGATAATAAAAAAAAGTGAAATGGCCTCATCATTTTTATTTCAATTAGATAGAGGGAGCGGGAGAAAAGGAGCGAAAGCTAAGCGTGGGAGAAGGTATGTGATTTCTTCATCTTTCGAGCCTTTGGCATCATATTCGAATGCATTTCATTTTATTTCATCATGAATGCTCTCTGAAATGACAGCATTCTACTGGTGTCGTGCGATAGCCAGTGCTTTATCTCTATTATTTGATGTTATTGGTGCTTGTGCTCAAGGATATCGATTCATTGTATTCAAATGTTTGGATTCACATTTGTTGATATTACTGGCATATATGTTTAATGATGCCATTGTAAATTGTTGTCACTGAAATGACCACATTCTACTGGTGTCATGCCCTAGCCTGTGCTTTAACTCCATTATTTGATGTTATTGGTGCTTGTGCTCAAGGATATCCATTTTTTTGAAATGTTGACTGTGGTTATCAAATGGACAGCCTGTGAGCTTCTAGCTAGGCATCATTTGTATTGATAGCTTAGGGCATCAAATGTATTGTATCATTGATAATTGATACTTTGTTAAAAGGAAATAGGACAAAGAATGATTTTTATTTAGTTTCTCTATTTTGATCCCTAAGTGGCTTACAACCCTAAGAAGTATATGCAGATTTACGGATGTAGTTGCAGGATACATAGTAGCTGATAATTCACAATAAATCCATGCATCCAATTTGAATAGAAATTAGTACAAAGAACTAGGGTCCTCCAATGGCCCAATCATCCAGACCTTGACTATCCCCTCAACCAATGACCCTTCAAAACTGGGTTATCATGCAATCAGTGAGTGATCCGTCATTCTCCTAGTGAGCTTCTAGGTAGGCACCATTTGTATATTTGATAGCTTAGGGCATCAAATGTATATTGTATCATTGATAGTTGAGACTTTGTTAAAAGGAAATAGGACAAAGAACGATTTTCATTCAGTCCCTATATTTTGATCCCTAAGTGGCTTACAACCCTAGAGAAGTATATGGAGATTTACGGATGCAGTTGTAGGATACATAGCAGTCGATAATTTACAAGAAATCCATGCATCCAATTTGAATAGAAATTACTACAAAGAAATAGGGTCCTCCAATGGTGCAATCATCTAGACCTTGACTATCCCCTCAACTAGTGACCCTTCAAAACCGGGTTATCATGCAATCAATGAGTGATCCTTCATTCTCCTGGTCTGCCCTGCATCCAAACATATTGGAAACACACAATACAATGATAACAAGTCTTTCACAATCCCCCTTCCCTCAAGGAACACTATCAACCATCCCTTCCACATAGCATTTCATTGTTTTATGAATGGATTGTGTAGGAATAGTTAACATTAAACAAGGAGCAAACTCCTCAACACATCTTGGAAACCATTGAATTCAATAATAAATGAAACCTAACACCAACACTATTCCTTCCATAGTTGCAGGATACATAGCAGTCGATAATTCACAAGAAATCCATGCATCAAATTTTTATAAGGATATCCTACTAATCAATAGGAATTTTCTTGAGATGACCAATGATTATGCATTTTGATGGTAGTGTGCTAGTTCAAAAGGATAATATAAATCTGAAACAATTTTTTTTGATTTTCTCAAACTATAAATGTGGTTAAAGGGAAAATATTATGTGAAAAACCCACAAACCAAGCTAGCAAATGATTGTACATCAAATTATTCCTATATTCATTCAAGTATTTCTATGTTTCAGCTACCTGACCTTTGAGCTTCATCTAGAGGAATGTGTAGCTTTAAGATAGAGTTACTTCTTGGGCCTTACAGTAGGGTGGAATATGATCAAGATTTGTTTAGGCTGTATCTTTTTTAGTCCCATTGTTAGGTTCTTATAGTTCATGGTTTGAATCTATTATGGTTGTGTAAGGGATTTGTAGATGCTTTTTCTAACATAATTATTGGACACCATGATGGGAACAACTAGTTGTTGGCTATTGTACACATGAATCATATCTATCAATGGTTCTTTGTGTTCAAGAATTTGTTGATCAATCTTTGAGATTTATTGTCCTAGCTTTAAAAGACTGATAAAAGATATAGTGAGTGCTATCTTTTCCAAGTGTTTTGTGGGTGCCATTATCTTCTAGGAGTAATTGCTGGAACCAAATTATGTTCTTTGCCTCTAGTAAATATTGTAGACACAACCATCCTCTTGGTGAAGGGTTTCTTCCATCCCCATGAGGCACTATTGCATGGTTTCCATTCCCTTGTAGTATACTGAACCTAATTTAATACAAGTGTGCACTATTTTGGGTTCCATAATTTATGGCCCCTACACTGTGGTTGTTAGCCTGATTAAGACGGGCCTACCTTTGCATATAATAAGAGGCCAACATGAAATAAACATCCGAAGGTTAGGGGGTTGTTCCCTGTCCATAATTTATTATTTAAGTGCTAAGTGATGATGGGTATATCATGTAATACATACCTAGTGTGTCTCTTTCTTTAACTCCACATTTCACATTAGGAGTATATGTTATAAAATACTAATGAAATCAACTATAGGTCAAATCTAATCAAAATTGCAATATAAAGATTAAAATAGATCTTGAAGAAATATGGGAACCATTTTTGACAGATATTGTACAAACGAAGAGAATACTCCAAAGAGGAAATACTTCAATGTGGAACAATTGAAGGACAATATTTTACTTTTATATGCACATCTACAATGTTTTTGATATATTTATAAGATAACAAAACCATAGAAAGAATAGCATATAGAAGAAAGTAAAGAATAATGATCATACTTTGAGATATTGTGGAAAATTAAAGGAAAGAATGCTTGGTGGGGTTATCATGCAATCAGTGAGTGATCCTTCATTCCCCTCTTCCAGTGACCCTTCAAAACTGGGTTATCATGCAATCAGTGAGTGATACTTCATTCTCCCGGTCTGCCCTGCATCCAAACATATTGGAAATACATAATACAATGATAACAAGTCTTTCAAAATCCCCCTTCCCTCAAGGAACACTATCAACCATCCCTTCCACATAGCATTTCACTATTGTATGAGTGGATTGTGCAGGAACAGTTAACATTAAACATGGAGCCCCTCCTCAACACATCTTGGAAACCATTGAATTCAATAATAAATGAAACCTAACACCAAGACTATTCCTTCCATTCACTTATACCAAGAATAAAGCATTTAATCCATTCAACATTACATATAATCATTAGATAGTTACATTTCCTGATTGTGTAGAGGAACAGTCACGACCAAAATGATCAAAACTACTTTCACCCTTGCACAAGCTATTCCTCACTCTTAATGAGCTATAAACATGCCATTGTTTTAGTTTTGCTTGCGAGTTATGATAATTTTTGTAAACATGTCATTGGTTCAGTTTAGTGTATTCATTTTTGTCAAACAAATCTTCATTGTCTTCTGATTGTCTTCTTTATATAGTAGCATGTATTAATTGGTTGACAAATAAAGAAGCATTTAGACAATCGGAAGACAATGAAGATAATTTTAAATGCATCTAACACAATTTTTTTTACAAAACTGAACCAATGGCATGTTTACAACAAAGAAATAGAGTGATAATAATATGCTAAAAATTGTATTCTATTTAATACACGCCAAAGGACCAGTCCCAACAATTCTTAAACATGCTTTATCTGATATGATGAATTCTTAAACAATTAAGGTTGGAGTAGACATAGTTATCACACAATTTTTTTGTGTGGTACAAGGAAGATTTGGCTGATTAAGAGTGAGGCCTTCTTTAGAATCTCATATAAATTTGGTCGATTAAGATGAGAAGAAAAACACAATTCATTAGTTAAATTTTTCAATTTCATGTATTTTTTCTCCTATTTATTAGGTGCATGAGTTGAAGGTTGAATGTAAGAGTCTTATAATGTTGTGTTACCTTAAATCTCAAGTTTTTTATACTCCTATGATGATCTTTCTCAAGAAGTATTTTATTCTATTGTTGTTTTTTGAATAACATATTGGGCAAATACAAAATTGTGTACTTCTACAGGACAGTTAACACAAAATTGAAGCATCAAACAAGACTTGATCAAGTTACAGGTTGAACATGCACTCAAATAGTAAGTAATGTAGAATAACAAAATAAGTAATATGTCGTGTCTACATTTTGTTATTTTCTGAGATTACATCCATGTTCTATATTCACAGAATGGTTCAAAATTGAAATTTACAATTTGATAAAAGTACTGACGGGTGTTGTTCCCTGCACCCTCAATCAACAACTTGCCTCCATTTTATTTTGATTTACAAACTACTATATTATTTGAATATCTTTCTTTCTTGCCACAATAGGAAAGAGTTTGAGGTGGAAGACTACAATAATAGAAGTGTTTCAATTTGGTATACTATACTACAACATCATTTCATAACTAAGTTTTCAATTTCTATATATAATTAGGTTATAGATAATCTAAGTGAAGAAGCATCATGTCAGACAATCCAAGTGAAGAAGGTAATGGGGATGCAATCAATAGATTGTGGTCGAACTTGAAAAGAAAAGGCGATGGAAAATGTTATTATCCCTACAGTAATTGTAAGGGCTTAAACATTAGAAGATTGCTAATCAAAATAGCTAAGAGACATTGTAGGGATAATGGTCACATTGAAGGAGGCTTTGATTATCATGAATTGGTAAGTTTTTCATTATATTTATTTAACAATTAATATATATGAAATACACCTGATGATGAGATCATTATCATGGTTTATTTGTGTTCATCATTTTAATATAGGTCGACCTCCCTAGGGGAGTACGTGATATGGACCATGGAGGTGCGAATATTGAGAATATGGCTTTGGAAGTGGAGGATCGTGAAGGTGCAAATATTGAAGCTGAAGATTATGATCCCATGGAAGATGACAATGATGCACCAGATGATGGTACTAATACATTGATCCATGACACATTTGGTATTGGTGCAACTGATGATGATGATCAAGATTATGTTGATGTCATCCATGATATACCTCTACTTGAGAAGGCAGCCACACCCCTTTACAAAGGCTCCCAAACAACTCTTCTCTCTGTTGTATTTTTGTTGTTGAACTTGAAGGTTATGAATGGTTTATCCAACACAACAATGTCATGTATGCTATGGTATGTCATATATGTCATTATAGTAATTAAATGGTAAAACATGTACCATAAATATTGTTAATATGAACAACATATATTTTTTTCTACAGATTGATAGGTGAGTTCTTGTTAACACCATCGAATATTCTCCCTCGCTCATACCGAGAATTATGTGCCACTATGAAAGATATTGGAATAGAGTATCAAGCAATAGATGCTTGTCCCAATGATCATATTATTTATCATAAAGAACATGAATTTGCAAGAGAATGCCTTGAATGTCATACGAGTAGATATCGAACAGATCAAATAAAAAAAAAGGTGCCTCACAAGGTTCTTCGTTACATCCCCATTATACCACGTTTGCAAAGATTATTTAGGTGTAGTAGCTTGTCACAATTTATGGATTACCATACATGCAATAGGAGTCAAGATGACATTATTCGAATGCCTACGGATGGTTCTATATTTAAGGACATAGAGGAAAAGTGACCACACTTTATCGAAGAACCTCGAAATCTCAAGCTTTCAGTGGTAGTGGACGGTGTCAATCCATTTGGAGAGCTAAGATCTGTTTGCACTGTTTCGCCTATTTTTGTCATCAACAATAACATTCCTCCATGGATGTCAATAAAGAGGGAGCACATTATGTTGGAAATGATTGTTCCAAGTATTTGATCATTTAATAGTTATCTGCATGTAATTATAAATCTTGTAGTAAAATGGTCACAATAATTATGTAATGTTGTTGTTCATTCAACCAAGTAAATACCAAGTTAAAGATATGAATGTTTATATTGAGCCTCTTATCAATGAGTTGGTGGAGTTATGGAAAGGTGTCACTATGTATGACATCTCTAGACCAATAGGAGATAGACAATTTCAATTCCATGCAATGCTTGTATGGACAATACATGATGCCCCAGGGCTAACACATTTTTCTGGTATGTTATGGTGAATTCAAGTTGCACATGATAATTCTAAAAATAAAAATTAACATATTTAATCCAATTGTATCATTACCTTGTAGGTCTTCAAACAAAGAGAAAATTTGCATGTCCAGTTTGTGGTCCAAAGATGAAATCTCGTTATTCAAAAAGTTTAGGAAAGAAGGTGTTTAATGAGTATAGACACTTTCTCCACAAAAATCATAACTATCAAATTATCAAAAAATATCTTTTCAATGGGAAAGAAGAGACTACATCTAAGCCACGGAGAATGACACCTCACTTATGGAAGTTGGAATATAATAGAATTAATCGTCAAGGTACTACCATTCTACCTAACGGTTTATGTTTGGAATTTGTATATTTTTATTGTGTTTTGTTTGCTGATTATGTGATTGATGATCATCAATGTCGTCAAGGAAACACTACTGAGCACCTTCCAAAGGGACTAAAGAGTTATCCTAGACTTTAGTAGGTTGCCCTACTACGAGCATCTACTTGATGTGCATTTGTTTGATACTATGCATATTGGAAAGAATGTAACGGAGACATTGTGGAAGATATTGGATGGAAGGCGTGACAAAGAAAAAATTGTCAAAATTTGTAGTGACATTCATGAATCCAATCATGCAATGAAAAATTTCATTGAATCAAATAGAAATGGAGAATGGATTAATGCAAGTGCCCTTCCCTGGTTATTAACAGAACAACAAGGTGATGCCATAAAAGAAGTCATATGAAAAATTTGATTTCCCACAGGATTTGTTGCAAACATAAACAGTAGCATATCAAAGAAAGGTGAATTTGGGCTAGGGTTGAAAATGCATGATTGGCATACCTTCATCAAGGTAAGTCATGTTCTTTTGTATTTACAATATATTTGTAAACTACATGTACTTCTCATTGTATTATATGAGAAAAGAATGACATGATTATTTTTATAATTGTTGCAGTACGTGCTACCCCTATCTCTCCTAGAGAACTTTGACAATAACATCAAACAAGTGATATATGATCTTGGAAAATACATGAGGTAAGCAATGATATCTGTTCAATTTGTTGTTTATATATATTGTAAAGTCTTGTGTTTATATATTTTTGTGTCTTGAATGTCTTGCAGGTGGTTGTCATCTAAAGAAATCCATGGAACAGATATAAAATACTGGAAGAGAAGAATTCCTCTTCTAATGTGTGAAATGCAAAAGTGTCTACCTTCAACCTTTTTCAATGCACAAGAACACTACCTCATACACCAAGTTGAGGAGATTGAAATGTGTGGACCCGTACACACTCAGTCAATGTGGATGGTTGAGAGGCACTTGAAATTTTTTAAGGCTTTGCTTTGGCAAAGAGCACGTCCTGAGGGTTCTATGGTGGAGGGATATATGGTATACCAGACTATGGTGTATGTTACTAAATATCTTCTAAGCTTGCAGCAAAGATCCATATAGATCGCATTTGGGATCTCGACACCATTAGAAAATTTGAAGGGGAGTACTTGGTGGGGGAAGATAGAATGAGGAAAGTGAGAGGTAATAAATTATAAGATGTTATTGTAGCTATTAATTAATTCTTAATCTTCAAAATTAATCAGTTGTAAGTCGTCTATTTATTTTTTGTACAACTGATCGAGAGTGGGATGCAATACATTTGTATATTGAAAAAAATCAAGATTAGATGATGAAATGGATTGAACGATGTCATCATTTAGGTTGCACATTAACATGGGAAGCTGTGTCTTCATTGGTTAATGAAGCTCATCGTAACAGAGATCCAAATGTTACCCAAAGGGAAATAGATTTAGCACATGGTTTAAAAGATTTCCAGGTACATATAAATTTGTTAATCACTCGTACGTTTATGAACTTTTGATGCATTAATTTATACATGTTTTACATATTTTTGCAAGTCAAACACCACAAGGCTATGTTTTGCAATGGTCATAAATTTCGCATCAAAAAGTTGGATGACACAAAGAAAACTTGTGATTCTGGGATAAGTGCAGTCTTTCAGATGACTAATATTTCATCTAGAAATGACTTACATCCTCAAAAGTTTCTTCAAGACCATGAATGATCAACAACATTCCATTAGAAAACAAAACACTAATCTATATTATCATTAAGCCATAAAATATGTCTTTAAAGTTTAGAAGCATCACAAGAAATTTCAAGAAACATAGTACTATCCAAGGACCAAAATGAATACCCTCCAAATGATTATGATTATGTTGATGTTGATGTCTATAATTTATGTCTAATGATTATGATGATGTTGATGTTGATGTCTATAATTTATTTCACTTACTAATGCTTGCCTAGATTGAATTTTGAATTGCTAGGCAAGAGAATGCTTTCAAAGTTTAGGGTATGTTCTACATGATACTCTTAGTTATAGCTCAAATGCAACTCAACATATTTTTGATGCTGGGCAACCCACTACAGAAACTCATCCGCAAGTGAAATTTAATGATGTGAATCTTGGCATTGTTAATGTTATTACTTTTCCTCACGTTTCATATTTGTGAAAATATTTCTTGGCACTATCTTATTCTTATTACAATGTTCTTTGTTGTGGGGTAGGAGGTCAATCTTCATTGTCTTCATTGTGGGGGATAGTGAAGATTTCTCTGACAAATAGAAAGTTTTCTTTAGTATCTTATAATAACATGCTAAACTGATAAAGGTGTTATGGGCATTTAATCTGCAATTACTAAAATACTAAGCATATTATTACTATGCTTAATGTTCCATTTAAATGCATTTAACACAAAAAACAAATTTACAAAACTGAACCAATGACATGTTTACAACAAAGATGTGTTGAGGAGTTTGCTCCTTGTTTAATGTTAACTGTTCCTACACAATCCACTCATACAATAGTGAAATGCTATGTGGAAGGGATGGTTGATAGTGTTCCTTGAGGGAAGGGGGATTGTGAAAGACTTGTTATCATTGTATTGTGTATTTCCAATATGTTTGGTTGCAGGGCAGACCGGGAGAATGAAGGATCACTCACTGATTGCATGATAACCTAATTTTGAAGGGTCATTGGTTGAGGGGACAGTCAAGGTCCCAATGATTGGTCCATTGGAGGACCCTATTTATTTTTATTAATCTCTATTCAAATTGGATGCATGGATTTCTTGTGAATTATCAGCTTCTATGTGATGGGGAGGTTAGGATAGACTAGCTAGTCTATGCCTCTGATCCACAACTAGGATCCTAGTGTTCTCCTGACACCTATTAAGGTCTATAGGATTCCCTTCACAACAAGGATCCCCTGACCTAGCCTAACCTGACCACCAAGTGTAGCTTTAGCTTCTTGCAACTTTCCAAGCACTTCTTCCTAGCACCATCCCTTACATAGGCTTATAAGGGTCTTTTAGGGTTCAGATACCTTCCCAAGCTCTGACAGATAAATTGATGAGTTTCAGGGTGTTTTTGGGACATTTGAATCATCTCCAAGTTACTTGTGAGGTTGAGTTACCACCCGATTGCATACTTCCTTCACAAATCAGGGCTACAAGGAAGAGCCTCAATTAGGCCTCCTTCCGAGTTTATAGGGTTTTTGACACCTTCCCTTCACAGTACCAAGGCTAGAGTTCTTAGGTAAAGACCACTCATTTTCATATCCCTCAAGGATTTTTGGGGTTTTAGGTCATCAACAGGCCGTACAACACCTCCACCAAGTTTGAGGGTTTTAAGGGCTTTTTGGGCCTCACTGAGTCACCGAACTGTTTGGCTTTCTTCAGCACCCTTCTTGGATTTCTCAAGATCTCTCCCCCATAGCATATAGTTTTCACTCATGTCCCTTGGCTCCTTCCAAAGGGCTTCCTTTGAAACTCATTCCCCTATCTCCTAGAGCACTTTTAATGCTGACCTTACCTAGTCGGGCATTGCCTTAGCTCGCCTAGGGCTTTGTCAAACAATTAGCTGCACTCACACTCCTAGGCCCTGTAGACATATATATATAGGGTAGGGACTATACTACCAAATTCCAAAGAACCATGGTGTGGCCATGGTGGGAATTGGAGTTACAGCCCTACATCTTCAAGTCTCTCCAAACTGGCAGCAGACTGTCTAAAGCAAAGAAATGAACAAAATAAACACTAAAACTTGAAAGAATTAAACCTAGCACACACACATGAAAGACTAAACACACATAAAAAAAATTTTTACAAAGATTCACCAAACTTCACTCTATTCACATCCAATCAGGCCATAAAACAATGACTGTTACACACAATACTACGTTTAGACTGGTTTTTCTGTACAGCAGTCGTACATATGCATTGCCAACCCTTGAATTAGGGTTTTTCAAGTCATTTATAGTCTTTACCTTGGGATTGGAGCTTTATTAGGGCTTGGAGCCACTTTGATAAGGTTTAGACCTTATTTGAGAAAAGTTGCTAGCAACTTTTGGAGCATCTTTTCTTGCGCATGCCACTTTTGTTCACACCAACTTTCAAGACCATCCTTAGTTCTATTACAAAGCACCCTTGTGCTAAAAATTTCCAAACCCTTATTGTAAGACTATGACCTCATGAAACAAGCAGTGATCTCAGGATGACAACAAGCCCTGAGCCACTGTGCCAGCAGACTAACAAAACCAACTAAAACTCTAGGACCTAGCCTAGGCCTATACACACAAAATGAGCTTAGCTCTTATTGTAATTACAAGCTTCATTTAAGAAGTTCTTCACACAACAAAATTGAATGGTGGGAGCCCTGAGAAGGGTGCTCCTGCACCACTATGTATCCTGCAACTGCATTCGTAAATCTGCATATACTTCTCTACAGGTGTAAGCCACTTAGAGATCAAAATAGAGAAACTAAATCAAAATCATTCTTTGTCCTATTTCCTTTTAACAAAGTCTCAACTATCAATGATACAATATACATTTGATGCCCTAAGCTATCAAATATACAAATGGTGCCTACCCAGAAGCTCACCAGGAGAATGAAGGATCACTCACTGATTGCATGATAACTCAGTTTTGAAGGGTCAATGGTTGAGGGGATAGTCAAGGTCTGGATGATTGGGCCATTGAAGGACCCTAGTTCTTTGTATTAATTTCTATTCAAATTGGATTCATGGATTTATTGTGAATTATCGGCTACTATGTATCCTGCAACTACATCCGTAAATCTGCATATACTTCTCTAGGGTTGTAAGCCACTTAGGGATCAAAATAGAGAAACTAAATAAAAATCATTCTTTGTCCTATTTCCTTTTAACAAAGTATCAACTATCAATGATACAATACATTTGATGCCCTAAGCTATCAATACAAATGGTGCCTAGCTAGAAGCTCATAGGCTGTTCATTTGATAACCACAGTCAACATTTCAAAAAATGGATATCCTTGAACACAAGCACCAATAACATCAAATAATGGAGTTAAATCACAGGCTAGGGCACGACACTAGTAGAATGCGATCATTTCAGTGACAACAATTTAGAATGTGGTCCTTTGGCGTGTATTAAACAGAATAGAATTTTCAGCATATTATTATCATTTTATTTCTTTGTTGTAAACATGCCATCGGTTCAGTTTTGTAACTTCACTGTTGTATGAGTGGATTGTGTAGGAATAGTTAACATTAAACAAGGAGAAAACTCCTCAACACATCTTGGAAACCATTGAATTCAATAATAAATGAAACCTAACACCAACACTATTCCTTCCATTCACTTCTACCAAGAATAAAGCATTTAATCCATTCAACATTACATATAATCATTAGACAATTACATTTCCTGACTGTGTAGAGGAACAGTCATGACCAAAATGATCAAAACTACTTTCACCCTTGCACAAGCTATTCCAAACTTCAAGTAAAATGAGCAATATGCTATATCAAATCATTCATATTCATAGTAACCATTTGAAGGATCATTTTGTCAATGAACCCTCTGACTGTACCCCTACGACAGAGAAAGGAAACCTCAAAATAGAGAAAGGAAACTTAGTAAAACCAGTCTATGCCAATGTTTGTGAGGGTATAGTCATGATAAGTGCCTCTCAAACCTCTCCAAACATGTAAGATTGTCTTTAAATACTTTATTGATCTCTTCTAAACATTAACCAAATCAAACCTACATTTGAATCCACACACAATAACCCCAAAATGAAGGATTTTGTATCCTTTAATGAATCTCAGTCACTGGTAGCGCATGGACAATCAAACCAGTAGTCTCCAAAGTATTCAAAAAGTGACTGGATTGTATTTAATACACACTATTCCTTCCATTCACTTCTACCAAGAATAAAGCATTTAATCCATTCAACATTACATATAATCATTAGACAGTTACATTTCCTGACTGTGTACTAGAGGAACAGTCAGGAAATGTAACTATCTAAACGATCCAAACATTTGAAAATAGTAAATTGATATCCTTGAGCACAAGCACCAATAATATCAAATAATGGAGATAAAGCACGGGCTAGGGCACGACACCAGTAGAATGCGATCATTTCAGAGAGCATTCGTGATCAAATAAAATGCAATGCATTTAAAATTTGCAGTCAAATATGATGCCAAATGCTTGAAAGATGAAGAAATCACATACCTTCTCTCATGCTCAGCTTTCGCTCCTCTATCCAATCGAAATAAAAAATGATGAGGCCATTTCACTTTTTTTTTTCATAGCCAAATCTTCCTTGTACCACACAAAGAACATGCCATTGGTTCAATTTTGTAATTTGTTTTTTGTGTAATTAGTAATTGGTAGATTAAATGTAGATAACACCTTTATCAATTTAATCAGTATGTTATTATCATATCAGATAAAGTATGTTTAAGAATTGTTGGGACCGGTCCTTTTGCATGTATTAAACATAATAGAATTTTCAGCATATTATTATCAATCTATTTCTTTGTTCTAAACATGCCATTGGTTCAGTTTTGTAGATTTGTTTAATCCGTTAAATGCATTTTTCGTGAGGAGGGGTCTTGTTCTCAGGAGATTGATGAAGATTGTGCACCTCAAAAACCAATTCATAAGGTACCAATCATGTTTCCTATTCGCTTATATTTTTGGATTGGTAAATCTCCTTATAAGTTTCATGTCCTTTCTTTTGATTACTATGGATGAGATATATATCTTACATTTAACATTCAACTTCTTTACATTTTAGAACATGTAGTGTGTTTTTTGAGGATTTTACCAAATCAACTTTTAACATAAACCGAAAACACCAAACTGATATCTTGCCCTTTCAACTTGACAAAATATTTGCATTTGACCAATAACTGCAAGCAATTGAATGATAAATCCACATACCTGTATCTTTGTAACATACCTGGAACATCAAAAAGATGGCTAAGTGGCTACCGCCATGATTTTTATCTACTGAATATGGGAGAAAAAAAAACACCAAAAAAAATTGAATAGAAAACATGATTGGTCATTTCAGAGAGCATTCATGATCAAATAAAATGCAATGCCTTCTCTCGTGCTCGATCAACTTTCACCCGCTCATTTTCTCCCACTCCTTTTCTCTACAAATGAAATAAAAATGATTTGGCCGTTTCAAAATAGTGAATCGATATCCTTGAGCACAAGCACCAATAACATCAACTATTTTGATTTGTGGATACCCTAATGTTGGCAAGAGTTCTTTTATTAATAAGATTACTCTACAAGCTTGAAGAAGAAATATATTTTGGCAAATGAAGAGTAGAAAGATGATGATATTCCTGAGATCATGGATGGACACAATGTTGCAGACAGAATGGGAAGACATCTTTCTAGATTGGCCCTGGATCCTTCGACAATTGGGGTAGGATCTAGATCCAGGCTAAATTGATGTCTTCCTTTCTGTTGTGGAATTCCCTTCTTTGTCCTGCACTCATTCCTCTTCTCAAAAATGGTCTCAAAAATGGTTATCTAGAAACTTTGGATATTGTTTCTCATCCATGCACGAAATGTGCTAGTGATCATATAAAATTACTTTAGGCCTCCAATATTGATGAGATGTACAAGTGTAAAATGTTTTTGTGAGATTGCGATCAATTTGTGTAGTGTACATAAATGCAAGGCGGTGATTATTCTCGACGATCGATAGGTAGCTAGGACAGTAGCTAGGACTAAAGATAACACAGCTCAAGAGACCATCATAGGTTGTCTCTTTCTTCGGTCTATATTATTGACAAAATGTTTTACCTTTCATTAGCTCATCAAATCTGAGGATTTGAAAGAATTTAATAGAATATTTTCATGACAATGTATATTATTTAAGTTGACGTTGCATGAATTTATCTACTTCGTGCATTTGTATACTATGAAGACGGTGATAGAGAAGCATCTCCTCCCATGGCCATGCTTCTTTATCGTCATCCTCATAGTCTACAAGTGCGCGAAGTAGATAAATTTGTGCAACGTCAACTTAAATAATATACGTTGTCATGAAAATATTCTATTAAATTCTTTCAAATCCCTGGATTTGATGAGCTAATGAAAGGTAAAACATTATGTCAATAATATAGACCGAAGAAAGAGAGAACCTATGATGGTCTCTTGAGCTATTTTATCTTTAATGTGCATATCTATCGATTTTTCGACACTTCATAATTAATTTCGACATAAGCGCTACGCATTCGACAGATAAAATGTCGGAGAAAAATAATTTATGACAATACTTCCGACAGTAATGTTATACGTTCAACAGGGAAACCTGTCGGAGAAATGCTAAAGGACTGTCGCTCTTTCGACAGTTTAAGTGTCGCAAATAGAAATTTTTTCGACAAAAACTTCGACATTAATGCCATATCACCGACAGGTATATCTATTGGAATTAGGTGGAAACTGTCACTATTCCAATAGTTATAATGTCGGAAAGGATATGTTTTCGACAGTTAATTCTGACAGAGATTGTATATTTCTGATAGGTCATTGTGTCAGAATTTCGATGGATGAAGTGCAGAAAATGCCATAACGAAGTTGTTGCCATGTGCAAGTTTTCGATGTGATATGGTGTCGGTAAATTGACGGATACGTCTTCTGTCGCAATTTCCTATGCAAAAATGACGATGGACTCATCTATCGAAATCCCAACAAATTAGCATTGCAAATCCAACAAATGGCCATCGGAATTTGACCTCAAATGTACTAGTGGGTGCTCCTCTCTCGTGTGTTGGGGCAGCCCTAGTGCAAGTTTTAGAGGTTTCCTCTCCAATCTCTCTTGTATTAATAGGTTAAATATAAAAAAAATTTAACCCATGGTCCATGGGAAGAAAGATATTTTGAAACATGTGCTTCAATCCTATGCCTGGGTCAAAGGTGTGAGAATAGCTAGGTCTAGGCATAGTATTGTTTGGTCTTTTGTGTTGATGTTTATTTCTAAGAACTTTGTTATGGCTATGGGTGTTGTTTGGTAGTTGAGTTTCAACAATCTCTCTTTATTTTTTTCTTTGTAATAGGGTTTGAGACCATGCAAAAGCCCCTCTAATCAAATAAAAAATAATATTATTATCGCAAATAATAATTAACTAATTTGAGTGATAAAAAACAATTAACTAATTTAAATTAATTAATCATGAATATGAATTAGTATTTAAATAAATTATTCAATATATATTGAGTAGATTGTGTTATAAAATTATATTTAATATCATTGTATTCACATCTTCTCTTGAGCACTAGACTAGAATATTGTTTATTTAAAATGTTTCATTGGTGCATGATAAGATCTTTCATTTCAATGTTAATGATAACATCATTTATTGGAAGAATGTAGCATTGGCACAAAGGATTCAAAAAGAGTCAATAACCCCAACTCATTATCATGGAAGCATGGTTACAAGCATAGTGTACAAGTGATTTTAGTACAAGGACAAGACCTCTATTGTTGTATTCAAATATCTTCTTGGCCACTAGAATAGTTATTGTTCATTTCATATGTTTCATCATGCATAAGTAAAACACTCCATGAATGTAATATGACAAGGTCTTTTATTTCAAGATGATTATTAGTACAAGCATAAATTATATATAAAAAATAATTGAAGTGAGAATAGAAACATGTTAATATTAAAAAATATCTTGATAGAATCTATAGTCAATCTTATAAGCTATGATATAAAAGATGATAAAAAGATTGCGTCCAAATAAACTTTAACCAAACAAGTATTTCTTAATCGTTAACTCTAAATCAAAGAGATGCCAATCTAAACTCACACTTCTATATCGAATAACAAAATACACCTTTAAATGATATAAACTACTCTATTAAAAACAACAAACCAATCTAATTATTAAAACAAATTATAAACAATCAACACAAATGACTATCCAACACCTAAAATACATCAAACATCTATTATAATATATTTATAATGTATGAAAGAATTGATTTCCTCATACATTTTAGATACTAAATAGACATTGCCACATCCAACTATACAAAATTAAGTTTCACATTATAAACCTCTGTCATAAAACCAATAAAAGCAAATACCAATTTAGTTGTACTTGTCTAAGACCTGTGTAGGAAAAAGAAAGATCACTATTGATTAATATGCATGCTACTCACATGCAAAGATAGCCCATACCCAGAATTTGTCCCATGTAAAGGCAAGATTTCAATTATTGCATCAGATGAGAATATTTTGAATAGTAAATATAATGGGAAGAAAGGTGATAGCAAACTAATGAGTGAAGAAAAAGCATGCAAAAGTTGTATGCATTTGCAACTTGAAAATTTAAAAATTCTTTATATTGCTAGAAAGTGTTTATAACTTTATTTATAGTGTTGTGGGAAGCTAGGAGTGCATTTACACCGTCCTGCACAATAAGTATGACAGCAAAACTTTCTAAACAAAATGTCTTAAGAAAAACATGTGCCACAGCAATAACTAAAATAAAAGTATCTTTTTGGTCTCTATTAAAATAAATATTATTCCAAAGCAGGAATAAAATAGTCTGTCATAGCATTTTGTTCGAGTGATTTGTCCTGTACTTACAGTATATTGGATCCTTAAACATTTGTCTTGGAAGATTCCTTTGTACAATTCCCATGTTCATTTTCCCCGAGAAAGAGACATAGAGTGTACGGACCAGCAGGGTGTGGGAATGGAACTGAGCTAATAGAGAGGAAAGTTCAGGTCATAATCTTTAATAAAAAAACATTAAACTTTAGAGTATAAGGGGAGAAAGATGTGTTAGTTGAGCATTTAATTTGGCACATTTTAAAATCGGATATGGAAATTCAAATCATTCTTAATTTTTTACAATAGTTTACTTGGTAAGTTCTCTTCTTATAACTAAGATTTTAGAACTATATCATTACATATGATGCCACACTAGCATGCTTTTTGCTAAGGTGTATAAAAAGCCCCCCTAAAACGTGAGACTCGTACTTGTGCACTAAGTTGTGTTTCGATGGTGCATTAATGTGGCATCACATGACTAGTTGCTTTTTAGATCCAAGAAATACATTTCATCCAATCATTGGTAGTTATCATTGACACTAACAATTTCAAAGTCACGACTATTGGTTTGGACAATTTGTATATGGGTCTAAAAATGGCTTTTAGTAATATGGGACTGCCCTGAACAAGTTCTCCACCACTAGGCCAACTTAGACTATACTAGGCCAACTCAAAATCATCAAAATCTATTTAGAAGTCTAGGGTGAGTGAAGTTAGCTATAATGGCTACTCGTATCCTTCTCCTATAATGGATTTTTAGCTATTCAATAAGGAAGTACGAATCAAGTCAAATCAATGGATGAAGGGTATCTATTCTACCAAATGATTTCACCCCATTCCTTATAATGTGAGGGTCTTACATTAAAGAAGACTAGAACACTCATCGGTTTATTTAGAATCACTAACTTACAAAATTTATTTGTAAATATCTAGTTATTAGTTAGTGGAACATTATTATTGAGCTAGGTTTTTTCACAAGATCACCATTGATATAAATTATTTTGTTGGGATATTATTTTAATTAATATTTTATTTGTATGAAATATGGTTGAAGTATATTTAAACTTTTATTCTTTTGACATTCTTAGAGTTTGAATGTCTCCCCATCTTTTCGTTCTCATTTGTAAGACATTTACTTTGTATTATCCATCCTTTGTTATTATAGCTTGAACAATTGCTCATTTGGTCCCATCTTACGTAGTAGTTACTCTTTATTCCTCATTGTTTTCCCCATCACCATGAGCCTACCATGTATTGACATTGGAACTAGAATCTCACTCCAACACACCCTATCAATACTATGATGTCCTTGATATGAATTGAACATCAAGCTCCAACATAAAAACCAAGTAGTCTTATCGATTGACCAATATCCAAGTTATAAAAATATTTTAATATATACTTGATTTATATGAATGTTTTAAGAATAAAATATATGTTAATATTTGAAGGGCATTGTTGTTGCCTCCACAACATGCTCCTATTCTTAAAATAATTGGGGACCATTGTTTTCATTTTAAGCCTTATCTTTAATATTTCAAACCTTGGAAGGATTATGTGATGTCCCTTTCAAATAATATAATTCAAGGACCCAAAAGCATGTCTCATATTTCTTGTGAACTCAACAAAAGCGATAGGAAAATAATTTTTATTTAATTAGTATATAATTTTATACATTTTCATAATTAACTTTTTGGGAGGTCATTAAAATATTTTTGGGGTCAAGTTTGTTTTAATCTTGCTAATGCAAGAGCATCCAAGGTGTAAGAGCAATCTTGCATCACAAGAAAAATAAAAATAAAAAAATTGAGGAGAGAGAAAATGACAAAAATGCAATAAAAGAAAATAAAAATAATCATAAAGCTATTTTTTTGTAGCTTATCATTTATCAAGGTGCATAGGTGGCATTTTAGAAGTTTGTAAAAAGTTAATATTTAATAAAATGCTTTAGGCATTTATTAAATTACATCATGCACTTAATATTGGTAGCAACGTAGTTGCACCTACCTTTTATCCCACATTTCTTGTGTTTGTAATCTATTAGGTGGGAAGTACTATACATGCTCATGGAAATCAATAGTAAAGTTTGTTGGAGTTTTGTAAGGTCCTCGAGAAGGAATGATTACATCCTTATAAAGTTGTAAGCTTGTAAGCTCTAATTTGTGTATTTGAAAGTCAACTTGGCTAATATTTGTAGAAATGGGGGAATTCTTATTTCCAATAGAATCATAAAGATTCAACATTTTCTCTTGCATTTGTTAAGTTGTTCTTGTGTTATTGTTGGGTTATTGTTGGAGAGTGTTTGTAATGACCTCATATTGTAAAAAGTTGTAGTGATCTCTTTCAAACAAGTTGTAAGGATTTCATCCTCAAGTATTTGGAAGAATTGTCATCATCTTCGAGTATTATCAATCCATGCTTTTTGAACCATTTTTATTCTCTCTTTGACTCTATGTTGTTTTGTCTTTGGTTATGAGTTGGTAAGGGTGGTATGGTCCTTCATCACTTGCATTTTTTGTTTGGTGTGATTTTCAACCACTAAATTAAGAGTTAGTGTGTCACCAAGTTGGGTTACCTAAAATAAACATGTTATTCTCTTCATGGGCCTCAAGTGATTGCTGCTATTTTTAACATACTATATGGCAAGCTTTATACTATTTTTAGTCAAAGGGGTTCCCATTGAAATTCAAGCATCCAACTTGGTCCCTCAAATTATTATAATTCAAAGCCAATTTTGACATCTTTGTCTATTGAACGAAAACTCTCTCAAAATAGTTTGACCTTTGTGTTAATTATATGCATTTGAGGGCAAAACCCTCCTGGTTGCTTGGGTCGATTTCATTTAGAGATTGCATTTGTGCTAAAAGGATTCAATTTGTGAAGATTGTAGCAATATAATGAAGCATGAAAGAGCTAGTTTATAGACTTAGTTTGTAATTTTTCAAATTTATTATTGTAATTTATATTTGTATTAGTCTTATTTTATCATAATAGAATAGCTTTGTTATTTTGGTAAATTTTATATTTTATATTTGCAAATAGTGATAACTAATTTAGTGTAATTGTGTGCAAATATACATAGTCAAATTTAGTATTTATCATTGTGATGCAATTACAGGTGAAGGGTCTACAACTAATAGTTTACACATTAGAAAATATAATAGAACAAAAGAGAACTTCTCATTGATTCTTGATATCTCAAAATGATTACATAATGCTTATTTTCCTACTACATGTGAGTTACATGTATAGATTGGATCATAGTTTTCCCTTGTTTATTACAAACTGACATTGTAGATATGATAGTGAAGGGTGTGTGTGCAAGAAGTTGAGTCCAATTTTTGGTCAAAAAATAGATGTGTTTTCCCTAATTTTCAGAATTTGTCATGATTGACATAAAAACTTGAAGCACTTAAAGATTGGATCTTTAAAAAAAATAATAATATGAAATCTAGTACTCACATTTCCAAATTTGTAATTTATTGTAATACCCATATGATACAATTGATTTTCAATGAGCATGTTTAAAAACCACTATTTAAAAGTCACTTTTTGAAGACCATAACATGCATGTATACTAGAAAATATATGCTAACCTAAATAAAATATTTTTTCTAAATTCTCTTGAGAAAAGATTTGTAAGACACTCAAGATTGTTACGGATTTTTTTTAAAATTCTTTTCTAAATATTTTATTTTTTCAGAATTTGTTTATTACTCATAATTTTTATTTTGAAAACCCCTCGCGTACAAAAACCATAAGTAGGCCTAAACTTATTATTTTTATGATATCATTTTCAAATTGAAAAAATTGTCTATAGATTGTCAATAAATAATTTTTTCAAAAAACATAACGTATCATCTTAAAATGGAAGCACTTCCATGATAAGAGTGTTTAGCCCTCTGAGTAAGTGGTTTAGGGTCATGTTAAGCACCTTGATTGGGTCTTTGCATGTATTTGGCTTTTCTCCCCGCTTTCCACTTCTTCCTAGCACTCGATTTCTTCATTCTAGGTGAAATTAGGGTTAGGATCTTAAGGATTCTAGTGAATTTCCCTCTTCCATGGCTCTATTTTCTAGGTAGGATTCAGAAATAGATCCTCCTAGCCTTCATTATAGTAATCATAGGATTTTATGTCTATCCCTGACATTCTATCTTGTTCTGACATCAGTTTTAGGTTCCTGGGCATCCCTGGGACCTCCTGACTTGGTTCTGAGCCAATCCAGGACCAGGGTCAGATTCAAGGTCAAACCTGACTAGGTCAGGGTTGAGGTCGAACCTGACTAGGTCAGGTCCAACCTTGATTTTGACCCCTTTCTTCAAATTTCAATTTCCAAAATTTTCGGGCTTCGGGCCTTCGGGATATTTAGTTTCCCACCTCTGGATTAATCATTTCGGGTTTTGGGATGGTAAATCCTTTAATTGCATTTACTCTAGGTATATTTTCTAAAGGTTAGGACCTAATTGGGATTTAATTCTCCAAGGTGGCCCCTCTAGAGGATTGTGCCCTAGTTCACTATAAAAGGAGGCCTTCCTCTCTCATTTTTCATCATCAAGTTTGGCAATCAAGCATCTAGAGCTCTCAAGTGAATTCAAGAAAGTTTTCAAGCATTCAAGTGTTCAAGCATTCATCTATCAAGGAGATCCATTGTTAACTATTGAAGGATTCAATCTCTTTAGAGCCCCCTTTGATGATCCCTCCATCTCCATTCATTCAAGCCCTCTCATATGCAAAGATCAAGTCAAGATTGGTGTTGAAGATCAAATGCCATTGATTGGAGACATCCTACATTCATCCTATATCCATTGAAACATTCCTACTTGTGGATTTGAGGATTTGAATCCTCTACAAGGACTTCAACGTAAGCAAGGTGATTTGTTTCAATTGCTTTGTTTATGCATACTATATTTCAATTCAATTTCAAGGTTAATTCCTAAACTGGGGTTTGATCAAGGCAAACCCCCCATACAACAAAAACCCCCATTTTCTTGCAGGTATAGGTGCGGAATTTCATATCTAAGAGCAAATTTGGATACCCTTTTTGGCAAACTTTCAAGATTTGCGAACAAAATTCGAATTGGACTTCAAATAAAGAATGTAGTATTTGACCTTTTATGAGGGTCAAACCTGAGCTAAGCCATCTTGGAGAAAGATTTCTAGGTTTTCTCTGCCTCAGCATTTCTAGTCCAGGTCAAGTTTCAAATTTTCCTGAAAGTACACACAGACATCAGAATTCAACATTTTCCAGATCTGCCCTAATTTGAGGTTAGTATTTGTATTTTAATTATTATATATTCCAAGTATAATATCCTCCATAGGGAAATATTGGATTTACTTTCTCTCTCTTCCATATTTACCAACAAATTGATTCGATTGTGTATTAACCTCTTGGTTGATCAAATCGGATCTCTTCTTTGGGGAATTTGGGTTTGAGAATAGATCTCATATTCCCCCCTTTACATCTGAATAGTGGTGAATCCATTTTACCTCTTTTCATTTTGGTGAACCCAACTAGCTTACTCTCTTTTTTTTTGGTGTTAGATTCCTCTCTATTCTTATTTTGGAATTGGATGCCTTATTGTGCTATCCTTTTTATCTTGTTAGTATTAGATTTTTCCTTTGTGTTAGATCTTGCATGCTAATTAGATTTCATATTCATGCTTTATGTGTCTTTAGTTTAGTTCATTTGCATTACATTGGTTTATGAGCTTTACTACCATTAGTCCTACTTATAATATTTCGGTTAGAAGAAGTCGTAGACTCATGGGTGTCTTTGATCCTGAATCTTCCTCTCATTTCCTTAGGATCCCAGATGATAACTTGATTCTTCATGATTCCAATCCTCCTATGGAGCAAAATTCTTCTCACTCATCTCATCATGAGGATGATGCTTTAAGAGTTCCTCCTGAACAAGTCCAAAAACTTTCCACTGAACTTGATAAAATGGGTAATTGGCTTCTACAAGAAAACCATAATCAAGATTCCATTCAAGCTATAGAGGCTCTTCAGAAAGTTCTCTGTGATAGTGATCAGGGTGTTAACCTCTTGCGTGGTATTACTCATCTTGTGCATTCAAATGTTAAACCTTTAGCTCAAGTAGCTTAAGATTTAGGGTTGATTCCTCCTATGACTAGTGTTGAACCTCTTTCTCATCCTCTACCTAGTATTCCTATCTATACTCCTCCTTTGGTGACTATGATGGTTCCCTCTATTCCTATGAGTGTTCCTCCTATGTCCCTTCCTACATCACAACCTTCATATCATAATGTTCCTTTCACTTATTCCAATCCGCTTCCAACTGTAGTTCCTAGTGTTCCTCCAGTTGTGTCTTCTATTCCTGTAGCTTCTTACACTTTACCTAGTGTGTCTAATGTTGCTACTCCTCCTATTTCCTCTAATGATTCAACAATCATCAATTTGGCTCAAACTGTATCATCCTTACAACAACAACTCGCTTCCTTAACCCAAAACAAGTTTAGTATTCCTACATGTGACATGGGAAGTCCCTTGTCCCAGGATATTATTCGTACTCCTTTTCCTCAGCAAGGTGAGATGCCTCATCTTGAAAATTATAATGGAAAAGTTGATCCTGTTCATCATGTTAAAACATTCCAAATCCTTTGTAGTGATTATGCTCATGACCATAGGATTTTAGCCAAACTGTTTGCTAGAACTTTCGTGACAAAGCTTTACAATGGTATTGTTCTTTGCCTCCTTATTCAATTGATTCCTTTCCACAACTTGCTAATGCTTTTATTCAACAATTTCAAAATAATATTAGTCTGCAAGTGTCTTTGACTGATTTAATGCATTGTAAACAAAGTGCTAAAGAAAAACTAAGTGAATTTATTGGTAGATTTAAGCATTTGCATGCTCAGATTTCCTATCATGTTCTTGATATTGATATTCAATGTATGTTTATTTCAAATTTGCAAAAGGATATTAGAGATAAGATTCTGCTTATTGAATTTACCTCTTTTCAACAACTTTGTGTAGCGCTTCATCATTATCAATTACAAGTGAGTCAATTTGAGAGAAACACTCCAATGGCTCCTGTTCCAGTTGATAAAAGTGATGCTGCTCCTAATCCAAACAAATTTAAAAAATTCAACAACTATGTCAAGATAAACAAACAATCGAATGCAGTTGCTGATCAGGTTGTTGTTGCATCTCATAATGCCACTTCTGCATCCACTACTTTTCAATTAAATCGTACGTTTACTCCTCTTTCTGAAACTTTAAATGCTATTATGAATAGGTTGTTAGCTGCTAATATGATTACTTTACCTCCTATTTGACCTCTTTTACCTAATACGATTGCATCTAAATCTTTTGATCAAAATGATTTTTGTCAATATCATCGTCAAAATGGTCATGATACTGAGAGATGTTATTCTTTAAAACATAAGGTTCAAGACCTAATTGATTCTAGGTTTTATCTGTTGATAATCTGGATAGTAGTGGAAATCAATCTGTCTCTCCTCCTAATCAGAACCTTCAAATCTATACAAACCCTTTGCCTACACATGGTACTAATACTATTTCTCAACCATCTACTATGGAAATTGTGTATGATTCTAAGATGGATAATCTCAATCATGTTGTTAATCAAGTGGAGCATGTTGATCCATCTATATCTCCACTTCACCCTCAACCTCAAGTTCACCCTCAGATTCAACCTCAAGTTCAATCTCAACCTCGACCAAAACCTAAACCTAAAATGAAAACTCAACCAAAACCTCGACAAAAATCTAAGAATAAAAGACCTCGGGAACTTTTGATTACCTTTGATGACTCTGAGAATATTAAAGCTTCTGATGGTCCCCTTTACATTGCTGCTAGGATTGCTCAGATACCTACTTGTGGTTGTCTTGTTGATCCTACCTCCTTAGTCAATGTTATCACTGAAGAAAATCTTTTTATGAAAAGTTTACAATGTGACTTCTATGATACATCAGATGTGTGAATTCAAACTTGCAATGGTTTTCTTTATCCATCATTTGGTTCTATTACTATACCGGTTGAACTTTGTGGAAAGATTGTGAACACTACCTTTGTTGTTGTTCCTACTTCTGATCAATTTCAAGTTAAGCTAGGTTTGCCTTGGTTGACTGCCATGCATGTTGTTGCTTCACCTATCCATAAGTGTCTTAAGTTCATTCATGATGAAGAAGTGAAGATGATTAATCATAGTTTATATCAACCTTCCAGGCCCAGAGATTGCGCTGCTCTGGATTTCTTTTGGCCTTCATTACCTAATTCATGTCCTCCTTGACTTGATAATCTTTTTCGATCATATCAAGCTTATAAACATCATAAAATTCTTGAATTAAGTTCACCTCGTAAGGATCTTAATCGTGGTCTTTTACCTACACCTTCGATACCTCCTTTAACTATGACCTCTAGTTCTGTTAATCAAGTTCCTTCTACTGAACCTATCAAAGATCCTGTGATTATTTCTCCAATGGTTAATAATCCTATTGATCTTCCTAAAGAACCTGTGAAGGATCCTATGATTGTTCCTCCTAGTTCTCAACCTATTTCAAAAAAATCAAAATGTATTAAATCTGCTAATGAACATCATAAAAAGCGTCGTGCTCATGCTAAAGCTAAAAAAATCTCTAACTTCTTCAAATAAACCTATGCATAATATGTTAGAAGATGTTGTCACTAATAATGATGTTCACATGCATGATTATGATGATTCTATTCATATCTTAGATCCTAATTTGATTAATTTGGATGAGGAAGATACTCTCGATGGTATTGATGATGTTAATGATGAATATGAAACTATTGACATTGACATTGATTTACCTAATATGCTTTCATCACAATTAACTCTTACACCTAGTGTTGAACATAGTGATTCTCAAGAGGATCCTTGTTTCAAACTGGCTATCATTCCTACTGTGTTGGATATAGTCCCTCTTGCGAGTTACCCACCTTCCCTAAATGATATACAATGAGATGGGGAAAGTAGGTGGCACGCTTGATCGGCTTGTCCTTCGTGGTAGCTTTGTTGTGTGTTTGCCTCTTGTATTGTGTTTCTCCTATAATGTGTTTGCTAAATGTTGTTGGATTCTTTTATATGATCCTTGCTACTCAGTTGGTGCAAGGTGATAAAGGAATCGAAACTATTGTTCAAATTCTTCTATATGTATCTCTATTCTTCTATGCGTTGCTCAATGTTATGTTGTAACTGTGCTATTGTTCATCAATGTTTCCTTGTGTAATCTGCTTGGATTTGAGATATGGTAGCACTAATTCTTTTTTGGTTTCCATGTCATGGTCTGAAAAGATTCTCCTTTGTAAATCTTATGTGATCTTTCCTCCTTTGTGATTGTAGTTCTACTTTCTTTGGGGAATGATGTCAATTAATTTGCAATAATATCATATATATATATATATAATCTTATGATCACACTGACCCCATAGTAGGTGGATCCCTTCTATGTTTTCTGTATGTTTCTATGATATTTCCCTTGATTTGTCTTCATCTGGGGGCAACTTGACGTGGAAACATAATTAGTGGAGTTGTTTATGTTTCTGTTAAAGCCATTACTCCTATTAAGGTGTCAACAATGACTTTAACATGGGGGCATACACTCTGCTCACCTATTGCACACACACACTTTTCAATACGCATATATTTTTCAAGATACTTCTTTTCCCTTTTTGGATTAGTAACTAATCCTTAAAGCATGGATTTATATTTTAGGATCTCTCGATCCCTCCAGTTTCAAATATACATATATTGTGATCCCTTAAGGTCGGAAGTGTCCTTAAGATTGGATATCTTTTGTTTCTATTTTTGGTTTTATTCTTATGGAGTAGAATATTCCTAAGGATAAATCCTTGATGGGTTGACTAGTGAGTATCCACATTCACTAGGCGGTTCAATTCCATCTTTCCAGTTGTGCCATTCTCTTGTGTGGTTCACAATGGGAAATAAGTTCTCATTGGGTGAGGTAATCACACCTTCTTTCTCTCTCTAGAGATGTTTCTCTTATTTTGATCTAGGAGTTGATGAAGACTTGAGTCCTTGGGGGCTTAAGATTTCTCTTTGTCCCTTGGATTACGATAAGATTATCTTTTTATTCTGATCTCCTTTACCAAGAGTTTGCATTGAGTCCATACTCTTGCTAAAGTAGGGGCTTAATGTATTGTCTTAAAATGAAAGCACTTCCATGATAAGAGCATTTAGCCCTTCGAGTAAGTGGTTTGGGGTCATGTTAAGTGCCTTGATTGGGTCTTTGCATGTATTTGGCTTTTCTCCCCGCTTTCCACTTCTTCCTGGCACTTGATTTCTTCATTCTAGGTGAAATTAGAGTTAGGATCTTAAGGATTCTACTGAATTTCCCTCTTCCATGGCTCTATTTTCTAGGTAGGATTCAAAAATAGATCCTCTTGGCCTTCATTATAGTAATCATAGGATTTTATGTCTATCCCTGACATTCTATCTTGTTCTGACATCAATTTTAGGTTTCTAGGCATCCCCGGGACCTCCTGACTTGGTTCTGAGCCAATCCATGACCAAGGTCAGATTCAAGGTCAAACCTGACTAGGTCAAGGTCGAGGTCAAACCTAACTACCCCTTTCTTCAAATTTCAATTTCCAGAATTTCTGGGCTTTGGGCCTTCGAGATATTTAGTTTCCCACCTCAGGGTTAATCATTTCAAGTTTCGGGATGGTAAATCCTTTAATTGCATTTAATCTAGGTATATTTTCTAAAGGTTAGGACCTAATTGGGATTTAATTCTCCAAGGTGGCCCCTCTAGAGGATTGTGCCCTAGTTCACTATAAAAGGAGGCCTTCCTCTCTCATTTTTCATCATCAAGTTTGGCAATCAAGCATCTAGAGCTCTCAAGTGAATTCAAGCAAGTTTTCAAGCATTCATCTATCAAGGAGATCCATTGTTAACTATTGAAGGATTCAATCTCTTTGGAGCCCCCTTTGATGATCCCTCCTTCTCCATTCATTCAAGCCCTCTCATATGCAAAGATCAAGTCAAGATTAGTGTTGAAGATCAAATGCCATTGATTGGAGACATCCTACATTCATCCTATATCCATTGAAGCATTCCTACTTGTGGATTTGAGGATTCAAATCCTCTACAAGGACTTCAACATAAGCGAGGTGATTTGTTTCAATTGCTTTGTTTATGCATACTATATTTCAATTCAATTTTAAGGTTAATTCCTAAACTGGGGTTTGACCAAGGCAAACCCCCCATACAACAAAAACCCCCATTTTCTTGCAGTTACAGGTGGAGAATTTTAGATCTGAGAGCGAATTTGGATACCCTTTTCGGCAAACTTCTGAGATTTGCAAATAGAATTCGAATCAGACTTCAAATAAAGAATGTAGTATTTGACCTTTTATGAGGGTCAAACCTGAGCTGAGCCATCTTGGAGAAAGATTTATGGGTTTTCTCTGTCTCAGCATTTCTAGTCCAGGTCAAATTTTAGATTTTCTTGAAAGTACACACAGACATCAGAATTCAACATTTTCCAGATCTGCCCTAATTTGAGGTTAGTATTTGTATTTTAATTATTATATATTCCAAGTATAATATCCTCCATAGGGAAATATTGGATTTACTTTCTCTCTCTTCCATATTTACCAACAAATTGATTCGATTGTGTATTAACCTCTTGGTTGATCAAATCGGATCTCTTCTTTGGGGAATTTGGGTTTGAGAATAGATCTCATATTTCCCCCTTTACATCTGAATAGTGGTGAATCCATTTTACCTCTATTCACATAAAAACTAAAAAGTTTTTACAAGTGAATTTCTAAATTTGATTGTGTAATATTTTTTATCATCAACTTTTTTTATCACACTACAGGATCCATCATTAGGATGCAAGAGAGAATAAGGAGTTAAAAATGTTATTAAAAAAAATAAAACCTATCATTTCAAGTTTATTGACGAATTTCATAAAAGACTATTTGAAAAATAGAAAAAATAACCTAATTACATATTTCAAATCTACACAATCTCATCTATAATGATTTTTAATTTTGCTAAACATTCAACAAAGAATGTCTTCATATGTATGTACAAAGTCAGTCTTTTTCTAGTGACATTAACACAACCTTCAAGTTGTAGGTCCAAGGATAAGGGTCAAATCTCCAAGCCTTTTCTGAGCCAAAACCCACAACAAAAATTGGGCCTCCAGTTTGGACTTCAAATAATGGGAACCCATTTTAAAAATAGGTGCCCCTTATGTTTTTAGAAATGCGATATTGTTTTTCAAGAAACATGATCTCATTTTGAAATGAGATCCAATTTCTTTTATTACTCTTTTTTAATTTTTTAATGAAACAACATTTAAATAAAAAGATCTTGTTTAGTAAATAACAAGATCCATTTTATAAATAATGGAATCTTGTTTTTCAAATTTGGAATTTAGACTTAAGACCCCAATGCATAATATGATCTAAAATTAACTCAACAATTAAGTACTCTAGTGATGCTTTTAACTCTTTAAATCTCTAATTACCTATCCATGGATGCAAGACATGTTTATATATCAAGGTGTCTCAAAACCCAATATCCTTTGAAATGTGTAGATTGGCCTAAATTCAATTATGAAGACCTAGGGATAATAAAATTCAATATGGTTCCCATAATCCCATAGCACCTCATGATTTGTCAAGTTTGTTTTCGCAAGGTAGGAAAAGGTTCCATAAACTTCGCCTAATGAATTGAGTGCCAATTATTTTGAACTAATTTTTTTTGGTTATGATAACTTCATATAAATTGATCCATATTTTTTACAATTTTTGATGGTGAGTGCAAGATCACAATGGGTGAAATAGTGGCTATAGAAATAAAAAATTGCTTACCCAAAATTGTGAAATGGGTAGTTGATTTTTTTTCATAATATCTATTTAGTATGGATACCTATTTAGAAAAGGTATTCATTATTTACAAGTTATAAAGAAAAATAAAGAGTTTTCTCCTTTGCAAAAATAACACATAGTGGAGGAGAAGAGCGATAGAAAAAGATATCAAAAAGAGAAAAATAGATATCTATTTTGTACAAAAATTCAAATTATTTTTTACTTCTATATTAAAATTTATTCAAATTTTTAATATAAATTAGGTTTTGACATGTGAAGATTGGCTTCATCTTCCAATAGAACCAACTTCCAACATTAAGGTATATATACAAACCATATGTACAAATTATCTAACTAAGGGGGTAGAAGTTGAAGCCTTTTTGTCTACTAGAGATACCAAAGTAGCCACATTCTTATATGAATAGATCTTCACAAGATATGGTCTACCTAGGGAGATAATTACTAACCAAGGACCATAATTTACCTTATAATTTATTACACAACTACTAAAGGAATATGAAATCAAGCATAAACATGCAACACTTCCACCCATAATCAAATGAATAGGTTGAGGTTACAAATAAGGACCTTGAAATCATCTTGACAAAGATATTTTAGCTACATATAAATTATTGGGCAACTAGATTAACAAAATCTATCTAGGAATACAAGAAAAAATTTAAAAAAATAACTACAAGATGTACACCATATGGATTAGTATGTGGGGGAAAGGCTATCCTCTCAATTGAATTTGAATACAAGATACTAAGAATATCATTTTAATTAAGAACAAACCTTAGAGAATATTAAAAGGATAAAATTGCACATTCTTTATGCTCTAGATGAGTTATGTTTAGAAGCAATACGTCAAAAAAATTGTGTAGACATAGAGGATAAAATGGCATGACTAGTTCATCAAAACTAAAGAATTTCATGAAAGAGACTAGGCATGTATCTATTATTATAGATGTAAGTGTAATACCCCAAAATTGGCACCTAATAAATTCAATTAATTTTGGTGCATTTTCGTCAATTTTACATCTCCAAAGTCCTAGTTTCCTAGGCAATTTTCTCTCTCCTACCTGACTTAATTCGACTTGATGTCAATTGCAAAGACCCTAAATTGCATTAATCAAATATTAAAATTAATTCCTAAAGTCTTCAACTTTTATTAGCTAAATTACCCCTATGATAAATTAATTTAATCCTAAAGTCCTAAGTGCTTGGAATTAAATTAAACCCACCCCATTTGGCTAATATACATGAAAAGGAATTAATAATTACTTGTTGTTTGAATGGACACTCATTTTTGAATTAATAATTCATAATATTCGAAAGGTCACCTTGTGTGGCAATTTCCATTCTTTTAATTAAGTAATTTATGCATTTTTGTCTCAAATGGGAATGAAGGGTCAAGAGTTTCAAATCAAGAACCCCTTCATTCTCTTCCTGTGCTTGTCTATTTAATGAGCCTCATTTCTTCATCCAAAGGGAGCAATTTTTTAGAGTAATTAAACTATAATATTTTTGTGTCTCAATTTCATTAATTCCAAGCTTTTATTGCATTTTAGTATAATCTTCATTTAGTTTAATATTGCATTTTCATGATACTTAGTTTGGCTTATTTCCTCATAGCTTAATCTAATTTCTATTTCAAGTTCTTTATTTAGAATAATCTGCACTTCATATTTTCTTTCCAAGCTATCTAGATTAATATCATATTTCTTTCAAAGCATCTTAGATTAAATTGCACTCATTCTAGTTTAATTTACCTTTTTGCTTATCATCATAGCTTTTGAAAATCCTCCATTGTAGAATCAGTCTTATGGTTGTTGGCTCTCCAATCTGAGAGTAATTAAACACCTCGTCTACATAGGAGGCAACAGGTCGCTTCACGATGAATTTTAGATTGAGTAATTCATACTCTCTCTTGTAATTCGATCATGTGAGTAATGACCATGTTGCGTGTGTAGTTGGATTAGAGGTCCACATTCGACTATATACATTTTGGCACCCACCGTGGGGCAGAAAGATCAATTTCTGGCCTCATTCTCATTTTTTTTCTGACAAGAAATTTAAGCTCTGTCGTGCATTTGTATTGTCTTTGTACAGATTCTCACGCGAGAATCCAAAGCGTGCCACGTGAAAGTTCACTCCTTGTAGCACTATCTCGCATGAGCTGATGCATCCTCGTGCAGTGCCCTGTACTTTCTCACGCGCTATGGAGTACTTCCTCGTGCAAGATTTGGATACAGTGGTTTAAAATTTTCAATTTTTGTCTTTCTTATTTCAGATTTCTAACAGTTTCTTGTTTACTGTTTATTATTTCTCTGTTATTTTCACAACGTAACAATTTTCTGCAGGACGTTTGACCAAGAACATAAAACATGCTAATGGTTTGATTGCAGGACGATAGTTGAAGACTTGCTAAAATGTTGTGTTTGTTTCTTGCTTTCATACACATAGTCTAAATAGGGCTCTGTTAAAATTTCTTGAGGATTTTGATAGTGAGTAGGGAATTTTGCTCTTCATTACATGGAGGTGATGACCATGAATGAACCCGAAATCCTAATGATCTTACTAATATGAAAAATTCTTGGGGAAGCGGAGAAAGGTAGTTAATCTTTATGCTTCTATTAGCCAAGGGATTATGCTCTTCTCTCTTTGAGAGAAACAGAAACCCAAAAGCTTGTAGATGTGGTCGAGTGAAGCTAACTCGGTGATGAATCTTCTTGATGTGTTTGGGTGAAGTGGTGAGGTAGAGAAGTATGCTCTTCTCTCTTTGAGAGAAATAGAAAATCAAACCCTCAGATCTAAGCCAAGTTGTGTCACCTTTAGAGGGCCTACCAGAAGTTGAACCTCCAAGAATGACCCAAGTGAGTACGCACCTATCACCAGTGATTCTGCCTCACTCTAATAAAGAATGTTTTGTTGAGTCTAAAGACTCCAAAACCATGTTAGCTTCCTTCTCAAGACTTTGACTATCATCTTGAGAAGGCTCCGTCTGTTATACTGAGCGGTGCCGCTCCTAGCCCTTCTTGCGGGGGTGTATGAATTTCAGGTGTTGGTGTGCTTGCAAGGCCTCAACCTTGTATCAGGGGCACTGAAGGTTAGCATGAATGGAAGCCTATTAAAAACTTTCCTTAGCTAGTGGCCTACCTGGTTCACCTCTGAAAGGAGTCATAATCTTTGTGCAGGGAGGGGGAAGAATCTCTCCCATAGATTCCCATCATAGGCATACACCTAGATGCTTGAAGGTGGTTGCGACACTGGGCCCTGCTAAAAGGGTAACCTTTGAACGTACACTATTGAGTCCTTGGAAACACCAAAAACATAGGCACCCTCTAGGGGGTGACATGGCTGTGTGAGGTGCACATATGTGCATAAGCAATGGGGCAAAGGTTTTGTCTTCTCACCATTTTTTTTGTAGGGCTAAGCTATGTGTTTGTTATCAAGTCTTAAACATTGTCCAATCATTATCAAACAAAGACTCCCCTAATGCTATCAAGTTGCTTTGTCCTTGATAGGTCTGTTAAAGACTACTTCTTGTATCACAACTGCTTGATTTGAACCTTTATGTCTTTAAACGAATGCTTGAAATCCAAAAATGAGATTGTTGATTAAACTATTCTTCAAACCTGTCAGGAAACTAGATTTTCTGTTAGACATCAATTCAGGTTGTACTTCAAAATTCAACTTTAACCTCAAAAACTGTCAGATTGTCAGATTTTGCACTTTTCCCGTGTGAAGTTTCACTCTTCAGAGCACTTTCTCGCGTGAGACTTTGTTCTCTCGCACGAAGGTTGGTGTTCTCTCACGTGGCCTAGTACTCTCTTGCGTGAGACTGTAGTCCAATTTTCAAAAATAGAGACCTATTTTCCATTGACTGTTTGACTTTTTTATCTGATCTGCTTTTTGTCTGAGGTCTATTTTTTCTACTTTCCTATCGTTCACTATCAGAAATTGGTTGTTTTGAGTTAGGAATCGATCGATCTTTGCTTTGACTCATGTCATCTCTCATTGGTTTACCTTATCTCTTTATGCCTTTTGTATCTCATGTTGCGATAGTCTTATCTTGGCTATTCTAGCCCCCTCTTTTGATGATTCGTACCAGGTCCATCTCGCATCTTGGTTGTTCTAGCCTTTATCTCCTTTGCGTTGTTCTTAGAGACCAAGTCTAGCATTATCTCAAGTCTTCTCTCATTTCATCTTCATCTATGACTATCACAACTAGAAGTGGCAAGACTTATCCCATTCAAAATCCTGATCAAGGTAGAAGTGAACCTCCTAATCAAGAAATAGATCCTCCTGAATCTATTACAAAATTTGAAATTTGTGAGATATCCTTGATTTCCTCATTGAATACTTTGAAAGATAGTCCGTCTCAACCATCACCTCTGGTATTTCAAGAGTGTTTTAATTCATTATTTGAAGCGCAACCTGGTTTCTCATTTCAAGACCAAGACAACTCATTCTTCCAAGAGAACTCATTGTTTCAAAACTTTGGAAGACCTCTTCCTCGGACTAATCCTATTATCATACCTATTGATCCTACTGAGAATAGTTCTATCATTGAACCAAGTGATATTGTTGATGATATCTTCTCACCTGAATTTGTTAAATCTTTTGATCCTATTCATTCACCAAAGATTACCATGGCCACGCCCTTTAAGCACTGGACATATCATTTCATTGAGAATTTGTATACTGCACAAGCCTACAACAAGATGGGAGATCTATTTGACTTCCAACCGGGCAAGTACAGTCAAACCTTTGATCAATCTCAAAACAATAAATATCATGGTCAATCCTCTAATGACCCATGTCATGCTCAATCTCAGAATGAGCAACCTCATGGTCAATCTCAACATGACCAAAATTAGTCCCACAATGATGATCAATCTCGAAGAAAACCTCAAGGCGATCAACAACCCGCCTATTTCTATCATCCTCCTCCATTTGATCAAAACCAAGATGATCAGCAACAAGATCAAATTCTGAGTATTTATGAGATTCTTGGGAATGAAAATGAAGTGATAACTCAACAGGATATAGATGCTGCCAAAGCTAATAAGGGTCTTATTAAAATGATGGAGATCCTTCTCCTAGAGGAGAAAGAAAAGTACTTCCTTGAGCTAGCTATACAAGGGGCCAAGTTACCTCGAGACTATTAAGTTGAAACACTCGTAGCTAAGGAAGAAGAAACTGAGACCGCAAAGTTGCAAAAGATGGTCTGAGAAATGCAAGATCAGATTAGTCAACTTGCAAGGAATAAAGACAAACTCGCTCAACAATTTACGATGGAAAGTATTTGTCCTTTCCCTTTTGATAGAAGTCTTCATATGCCACCTTTTCGCAGAGGTGTAGAACTCCCTAAATATGACAAATACTTGGGTGCAACCGATCCCAAAGATCACTTAAGGGATTTTGGTGCATTGTCTATGGAATTTATGCACAATCAAACCTATCTTATGCGCTTGTTTCCTCATAGTTTGGGTAGACCCGTGATGGAATGGTTCTCTATATTTCCTACTAGTATTAAGACTTTTGACAAAACAACTAATCTTTTTCTCCAGCACTACTCACATAATATTCAGCATCCGGTCAACATCTGGGATCTTTGCAACTTAAAACAGCGACAAGGAGAATCTTTCCTAACATTTCTCCAAAGGTGGGGACAATTATGTATGAAGTGTCCTCATAAGCTACCAGAGTCTGAGAGACTCGACATTTTCTTGGACAATATTGTCCTAGAATTTGGATACCAATTACAATTTCAAGGTCCTCTTACTTTTGATAGTATGATCAAACAAGCAGTGCGAATAGAGGCCTTTATGATCAAGAAGGGAGAATTAACTTTGAATAAGGACAATAAACAAGGATTCTCCACAAACAAGGATAAAGGAAAGACTACCAATAAGAACATAGATGTAGTAAATGATGGAGTGGTGGATAATGTTACTGCGAAGCCTTCAAAACCTACTTTTAATCTTACTTCCAGTATACAAGCGGCTAAGGCTATCAAAAAGACCACAACGGATAATCAGCAAAATTCAAGATTTTCTAGGAACAAACCTTGGGCCTCTCGACCCAAGCATGATTTCACCTCTTTGGGAGAGCCTCTTGATGTGGTCTATAAAACTCTTATAGAGAATCATGTTCTTACCCCTTTGGAAAAGTGTACTTATGACCCAGAACCACGACCTCATTGGTGGAATGATAATGCTTACTGTGACTATCACTAGAACATTGGTCATAAGACTTCTACTTGTCTCCAACTGAAGCATAAAATTCAAGATCTCATTGACAATGGTGACATCCTTGTGGAGAACCATAATAAGAATTCAGACCACCAAGCTTTTAAGGATCCCTTCCCTCCTCATGAGAAGGGTGAATCTTCAAACGCCAAGAATACCAATGCTAAAGTCAATTACACGTACACTAATAATGAAAATTTTATTGGTATGATCGAACCTATCAAGATAGAGTATTGTGATGTGATCACTTCTAAAGGGAGCAATGATGCTCCCAAATCTAAGACTCCTTTTATCTTGTGAAGTTCTGCATCTCGTTCGTCTGAATCTGAATAATCTCAAGACTGTGCTAATGTTGTCACTCGATCATGAGGAAGAGTTGTTTTGAAAGGTCCTGATACTTCTACGTCCACTCCAAAACCAACTACGGATAAGAGACCCGATGCTTCTACATCCGCTCTGAAGCAAATTGCAGATAAGATTGTTGTTGGCCCTGCCAACAAGAACATGAAATTTTTTCCTACTACTAGCTCGGCTAGTTATAGCATCTTAGATCAACTTCAGCGAACCAATGCTCAGATTACCATTTTTGAGTTGTTGAAAATCTCTCCTTCTCATAGGAAAATTTTGGATAAGGCCCTTGCTGAGGCAAACGTTCCCAAGGATCTCAATTTCAATCAGTTCCAATCTATGGTGCGTCATTTGACTTCACCTCACTATCTATCCTTGTCTAAAGAAGATGATCACTCTTTGAGTCACCCGCATAATGCTCCCTTGCATATAGAGGTCATGATAGGTCCTAAGCATGTTCACCGAGTGCTCATAGACAATGGTGCTGGTCTTAATATCTATTCTGCTAAACTACTCACTCGGCTAGGTTATGATGAGAATTGTATAGACCCTCGCAAAAAGATTACCATCAAAGCTTATGATGAGAAAGAACACAAGTCCCAAGGCTTAGTTGTGCTACCTATCCACGTAGGTCCTGTTGAGAGAGATGTTACTTTCCAAGTGCTCGATATTCCTCTTGCCTATAATATCTTGTTAGGTAGGCCTTGGATTCATGAGATGCAGGCTGTTCCATCCACGTATCATCAATGCATTAAGTTCCCATTCCATGGGGCAGAAGTCACTGTACCTACAAATAACAATTTCTCTTGCAACACTCTTGCACAAATCATAGATAGCTTTTTTCCAACAAATAGAGAATCCACTAAGTTTTATGATGCTAAGCTGAAAGAAATGGAACAAACTTTGAGACTTAAGGATACAGGCATGGGAGAATACCGAATGGAACCTGTGCTATCACTGGCTGCTCTACCTCTATCTCCATGCTCTTATGGGAGACCTTTTGAGGACAAAAAAATTTCTAATGCTCCTCCTCAAATAGTTTATGATGGCACCTTTGTAAGGGCCTCTACGCCTTTAGAAGATGAGGATGAAGAGAGAGCTATCAGACCATGGATCTATAAAGGAAAAGAAACAGCTGAAACAACCACTCCACCTCCAGATTTAGAGCAAGAACCATACAATGAAGCCTTCAAGATCATGAAGCACTTTGATTATAAGGGGAGTGGTCCTATAGGGAAAAATGATAATGGCTTACTAAAACCCATTGAAGCTACGGGTCGCCGCACAAAAGATACTAGTGGTTTAGGCTTTAAAAAGACTCCCTTTCATTTGGGAACCAAGAAATTTGTGTCGGCTCCTGAGCCTAAACCTAAACCTGAATAAGAAATTGAAGATGCCACTCCAGAAGTGAATCTAGAGGATAGCTCTGATGAAGATACATTTCCATATCCTATTCCCCCGGATCTTGCGGCACTCTTTGCTAAACCTGATGAGCATATCATACCTATTCATATGGTAGAGATATATACTGATACTGATAATGATTCTGATAAAACTTCTTCAGTGCACCAATTCACATATGAGGAATGGAAAGAAACACTAAATGATGATCCTAATTTTCAAGGTGAATGATATAGGCCACCACATTTTCAAAAGTATTTTGAACAAGAACAACTTCAACAAGCTATTAATGCCACAAGGGATAATAATGAGTCTGATGATGCTACTAATGAAATTCCAACATCAAGTACTGACTCACATGAATATGAGTTTGAATCTTTGTCTGATGCTACTTATGATGTAGACATAGATACTATTCACATGTATGAAAGACTCCTTAAAGTAGGTGAAGGGTCTAGCGCTAGGCCGCATGAATTAGACACCACTAATGTTAACATGTCCTCTACTTCTGACACAAGGTCTTATAGGGATTTGAATGCTCCTTTAGATGAGATCACTCCAGGTCTTGACTTGCTTGTCAGTGCTTTTGAGGGTTATACCGTGAATGCAATTGAACCAGTCACTACTTCCCTTTCACTCCACCATCCCGATCTAATAAACTGGAACTCCCCTTCTGAATCCAATGAAGTCCTAATGTTCCAGAGTGATTATGATCTAGCCTATTACCTCCATGCTATTGAACTTGTGATGTCCTCCACCAGTGAAATCAGTTTCAACATGACAGAGGTGGATATCAAGTATCTCAGTCAGAAAATTAAAAGAAGAAAAAATAGATGCTCTGATGGTGAAAGCCACTTTGTGGCAGTATCAAAGCCAAAAATAGAAAAAATAAAAGACGTATCCAAGGGTGAAAACCTCTCTGAGGTGCCCAAGGATGAGATACTTGATATGCTTTCGAGCCACTTTCAAGAGAGGTCATTAGTATTGATTGAGCTGACACAGTCGGTCAATTTGGGTACAGAGGCTGCTCCACAGATTATTCATCTAGCACAATCATTATCTGCTGAAGAAAAAGAAGAGTTCATGAGCTTCTTTCAAAGCAAGAAAATAAACTTTGCATGGACCTACTCTGACATGCCTGGATTAGACCCCAATCTAATCATGCACCATTTGTCCATTACTCCAGGTATCAAACCTGTTAAACAAAAGCTATGAAAAATGCATCCACACGTAGCGCTTTTGGTTAAAGCTTCTTAAGGTTGGCTTCATAAGAACTATTGATTATGCAGAATGGATGTCAAACATTGTTCCAGTCACTAAACATGATAAATCCATTCGTGTGTGTGTAGATTTTAGAGATCTAAATAAGGCATGTCCAAAAGATGACTTCCCACTGCCTAATATTGATATGATAGTTGACATGACAAAAGGATATGAGATGTATTCCTTAATGGATGGCTTTTCTGGCTATAATCAAATCAAAATTGCACCAGAAGATCAAGAAAAGACCACTTTTACATGTGCCTGGGGCACCTTTTGCTAGAATGTCATGCCTTTTGGGCTTAATAATGCTGGAGCAACATATCAGAGAGTTGTTACTACTATTTTCCATGATATGATGCATAAAATGATGGAGGATTATGTAGATGATACTTTAGCCAAAAGCATGTAGTGAAGAACTCATCTCATAGATTTGGGTCCCATCCTTGACCGCATGGAACAATTTAGTCTCAGGCTTAATCAAAAGAAATGTGCTTTTGGTGTTACTTCTGGGAAACTCGAGTTATATCATTTTAGCTAGAGGCATAGAAGTAGATCCTAAAAAGGTGCAAGCTATTATGGACATGCCTCCACTCAAGAATATCAGTCAAATGAGAGGATTACAAGGAAGGCTAAAATCTATCTGGTGCTTCATTTCACAGTTGGCCGACAAGTCACAACCATTTACTAAAACTTTGCATAAGAATGTGACCTATGAATGGAATGAGGAATGTGACAAGGGACTTACTCAAATAAAATAATATCTTGCTAATCCACCAATTTTAATGCCTCCTATTCATGGGAAGCCACTTATACTATACATCTCAGCAACAAACACATCTTTGGGTGCTCTCCTAGCTCAAGAAGATCAGAACAACAAAGAAAGAGCCATATACTATATCAGTAGAACATTGGTTTCCTATGAAATGAATTATTCTATCATTGAGAAGGCTTTCTTAGTAGTGGTATTTGCTTCTCATAAGTTACAGCATTATATGCTAGCTCATACCACAAGGATTATTGCAAAAATTGATCCACTGAAGTACTTGTTGAGCAAGGCTTCCCTCACGAGTAGATTAGCGAAATGGGTAATGATACTTAGTGAATTTGGTATTGAGTATGTGGAGAGAAAAGCTATTAAGGGAAAAGCAATTTTTGATCAGCTGGTGAAAGCTCCTTTGAAAGATCATCAGCCTTTGAGTATTGAATTCCTAGATGAATCCATCATGCTTCTCACACATCAATCTTGGAGCATGTTCTTTGATGGCTCAGTCACTCAGCAAGGATCCGGTGCAGGCATTCTGTTTGTTACACCTCAAAGATACTCATTGCCAAAAGCATATAAAATGTTGTTTCCCTACATAAACAACATAGCTGAATATGAAGCTCTCATTAATGGAATGAAGATAGCCCTTGAATGGCATGTGAATGATCTCAAGGTCTTTGGAGACTCGTAGTTAATCATCAATCAAGTCAACGATGTCTACCAAACAAAAGATGACAAGCTAATACCTTACAAAATAATGGTGGATGATCTCAAATAGTACTGTGCACACATTTATTTCCAGCAGATTTTGAGGGCAGACAATAAAGCAGCTAATGCTATGGCCACTCTCACCTCAATGTTACAAATGCCGAAAAATGACTTTAGACACAAATTCCTAGTGGAGGCATTACACTACGCTGCCTATGATATTCCTAAATCCAAGATTATTTATTCAGTCATTGGACATGATTCATCCTGCTACCACCATATCTTTTCCTACCTTCATGACCAGATCATTCCAGACACCTATACTTGGAATGAAAAGCATCACCTAATTCGTACTACTTCACGGTATGTCCTCATAGCAAATGACTTGTATAGATGGGGTCTAGAAGGTACTCTCCTTAGGTGCTTAGAACCTGATGAGTCCAAACGTACACTAGCTGAGGTGCACAAAGGTATCTATGGGTCTCATTCTAGTGGTCTGACATTAGCCTAGAAACTTATTAGAGCTGGTTATTACTGGCCAGGCATGGAAAAAGAAGTTGTTCAATATGCTAAGACTTGCAAACAATGCCAATTTCATGGGAACCTGATTCATGCTCCTGCTCATGAACTTAGTCCTCTCATCAGCTTCTGGCCATTTCAGCAATGGGCCTTTGACTTGGTTTATCAAATACATCCTTCCTCTTCAAGAGGGCACAAGTTTATCATTACAGCTACTGATTAGTTTACCAAGTGGGTTGAGGCAGTGCCTCTAGCTGTAGCTGATGGCAAGACCATTGCTATGTTCATATTGAACTATATCATTTGCAGATATGGTATACCCTCATCTATTATCACTGACAATGGGGGACAATTCAAAAATAAGGACCTAACAAACTTATGCACCAAATTCAAAATTATTCAACATTGGTCATCTATCTATTATCCTCGGGGTAATAGACAAGCAAAGGCTTCTAATAAGACAATTCTAAAAATCTTGCACCGAACAGTTCATAAATCTGGTAGAGATTGGCATCTCCAGATTAATCTGGCTTTGTGGGCCTATAGAACAAGTATCCGAACACCAACGGGGGCCACTCCCTTCACCTTGGTTTATGGAGCAGAGGTAGTATTACCTATTGAGGTCGAGATTCTGACATTGCGAATCTCTCTAAAGGGCCTCATCATTGATGAAGAAAATAGAATATCCCAGCTTCAAGAGCTTGAGTTACTTGATGAACATCGAAAGGTGGTGTTTGATCATCTATGAGCATACCAAAAGAGGATGTCCAAAGCCTACAATAAGAAATTCAGACAAAGAGAATTCCAAGTGGGTGATCCCT